>JAOEHY010005187.1:0-11983 GCA_025447955.1 Psilopsiagon aurifrons
ACAGCTTCTCTGGGCACCCTGTGCCAGCGCCTCAGCACCCTCACAGGGAAGAGCTTCTGCCCAAGAGCTCATCTCGGCCTCCCCTGTGGTAGATTAAAGCCATTCTCCTTGTCCTGTCCCTACAGGCCCTTGGCCAAAGCCCCACTCCAAATAAAAGGACCTTATATCTACTACCAGCTCTTTAATATTTATTTTTTTAATATCACAGACACAAAGCTATAAATCTAAAGAGCATTTTTCAATAATTCAGGAGGATATTAGCCCTAACGCAGAGCTTACAGCTTAGCATACAATCCTACTTCAGGATTCATTGTTCCCTTCAAGAGGATTTGTACACATGCAGGAGTTTGACCAGAAGGCTTTCTAGAAGCCTCATGTGACTTTATGGAGATTAATTCTACAGTTCTTATGGCGAGTGGGGAATTCTATCAGAACATATACAGACAGGATAAACTGATTTGCTCCAGAAATCAGTTCTCTGTCCATACTACTCCACAGTCTTATACACTGTCATCAGATTTGAACACCCCGAGAACTGAATGGTTAAATGGGAGGGGTTTGGAGAAGCAGCTTGATTCTCTCCCAGCACAAGAGAGAATTAACAGCAGAATAATCCCCCCTTTTCACTGAGGATTTGAATCATACAAAAACAGAGGGCTGAAGTACACTGTTGCAAACAGTGCTTCGCTGTCAGGGTGAGTGTCTTTGGCTTTGGTTATGCGCACCAATGAGTTCACACACTGGCTTTAGAACAGTATACGTAGGTTGGCCCAGATGGGCAGGAGGCTGAAATCAAATCAGCAAAATTGAAAGAGCTAGTGAATCAGATTTTCTCAAATTAACTGCTACTTAAAAATAATAAGCAACTGCAATTGACTCTCATTAGTGCATTGAGGGAAGATGAAGAAAATCCAGAGCTAGGCAGTCACTTCATTTGTATTCCTCTCCAGAAATCTTTCAACTTTAATCCACACAAGCAGCAAACAGAAGAAAGCTACTCAGCATTCAAGCAGCAGGTCTAATTACGGGCTGGCAAGGCATGTTACAGGTACAGTCGAGCCAAACCCTAGAGCAGAGCTCCTCTAAGGAAGGGCAAAGAAGCTAAACACATTGAGATTGCAAGTCTGCAGCGAGCCCCAGTCTTTGAAAGGGACAGTACAAAATCACTGGCTGTAAATACATGAGAAACCGGGACAGTTTGAAATATTCATCTGGACTTGAATTCTGATCACTTGGCCAACCTGGGATTGTGGAGCTATAAGCTCATGTCCAATTTTTGCTGCCCTCACCGCAGCTGGTACAAACTCACAGTTTTGAAGACTATGTCATATTGCAAGTAAGATCTGAGCACATGAGACGGATTTTTACCAATAAAGGAAACACCAATGGAAAGGAAGATGAAAACGAATAAGTAATGGAATAAAAAAGGCTTTAAACTGGAAAATTAAGAAGTGACGAAGAAGCAAAATCTTCCAGATGCTTATAGCGTCTTGATTATAATCTTCCTTGATATTATCCTGAAAATTGAGGTAGAATTCATTGAGATAAGGGTTTAAGGAGGCAAAGTAAACATAGCAAAGCAGGATTAGGGTGCATAAGCATTGATGAAGCAACTCCGAGGGGGAACGAATCCAAATATGCCACTGGGATCCAAATAAACCATTAAATGAGGGGGCTGGCAGCATATTCCAGTTATGCAGAAGTGGAAAGGGAGCATCTCCAGACAGATCAGCCGCCCTGAACCATTTATTACACTACAAAACCCAGCAGTGACAAGGAGCCTTCTTTAGCCACAAGACACTGCTGTGCTACGGGTGATAGTGGCACTGGCCAGACAGGCTGTCCCCATACTTAACATTTCAGAATAAGAAGTACTGGAGTGGTTTGTAGTGGTCAGTACACAGTGCACAAAGGGACAGTCAGCAGTGATTCAATATTTCCCTCTCCTGAGCATTTAGCAGCAACTGAGCCAAACCCATACACACTGGAAACGGGAGGAGCATTGAGCTCTCCTTTCTTCTGGTCACGTACAAGAAGAAGGAGAGCAAGCAGAGACTACAGAAAAGGAGAAAATACTTAACTATGCCTTAGCTATGCATGCAGAAATTGCAGGATGGAGTCTGGTCCACTTGAAAAGGCCAATCAATACTGCTCTCACTTTTATTAATGTGGAAAATAATCAATGGGCAGGATTAACAGCTAGGATAGAGTCAGGCTCCTGAAAACAGACCATGCGACACAACTACCTTAGGCATACCATAAGGATTAAAGGCATTCAGTGAACTTTGCTTACATTCACTGTGTGAAAAGCAATTCAAACTCTAATAAAAATCAAGACTGAAGGAAAGAAAACAAACATTCATCAGTATTACAGTCTCTAAATTTCCACTGCAATCTACCCCTATGACTTACCAAAAAGTTGAAGAATTAATATTTCCTTTTTTCCAGTAAGTGAGTACTGGGTAGAGCAAACAGCACAAAGGCAGGAGTTTGATGAACACAGGAAAAGCAAATGCAGTGTCCAGAGAACTAGAATGGAAAGCACTCCTTGAAAGAATGATCCCCCAGTCATGGACAGTTGTACCCAGGACAGTTGTACTCATGTAAAAAAAGCAAATCATGCTCAGTGCCCTATTCTGCTGTATCCTGCTAGTTTAAGGTTGTTAGCTTCATGGAAATCCTTGTGAAATTCCTTTCTGCTGTTACACAGAACGTTCTTTTATGTGCCCAAGAAGATAGTAGGGAAAGAGCCACTTTAAGCCCGGTGGTGATATGAACTGCTTCCTCCCCATTAGTGAAATAATCAATTCAGATGACTGAGGAGCTAATCTCCAAAGTAATGACATAGCTAGCAAGCAAGGAAAGAAACAAAACAAAACAGAAGAACCCAAACAAGCAACACCCTCCCCCCCCCAACAAATGCCTCTCCAGGTTCCATGGGGCTCAGCTTTGTGAGGAAGCTCTGCAGCCATGAATTGCTAACTTGGTAGGAAGAGAATCAGCATCAAATCCTGGCCCTAATCCTTTTCCTCCCATTCCATTGCCCAAAGCAGTACAGACTAAGATTTATATCCTGCAGGAGATTTATTCATTACAAGACTCTATTAAGCCACTTAAAACCAAATGTCCTCATCACATAACACAAGTGCCAATTCTACTGCTTAAGGAACATCCCAGCTACACAAGGCAGACTTTGATTTGACTGTGGATCTTAAAAATCACTGTCCACAGACAGCACTTTCGCCTGGCATCTAGGTTTAACCATCACTTAAATCAGCAATAATAGTTTTGATTTCCACAAAGATCCATCTGCTTAGCTTATAAAGAACACATACTTAATGTATACACAAATAATATATGTTTAAAGAACCTTTGTTCTTGCACCAATAGTAAGAAGTGGCTTTTACATTAAGTTGAAACGGTAACAGTCGCTCATTGCCTTGTTTCTTATTGTATAAAACAGTCCATGATGAAGTCAGTGCATCTGACTTCACAGAAAAGTGTAGTGGTGTCAAAACATTCTCACAGAAAATGAGTTATCCGTTTAGAAACAGAGACTCATAGAACCGTTGGGGTTGGAAAGGACCTTAAGATTATGGAGTTCCAACCCTGTTCTAATTACAGCGTTTTATGAAAGATCTGCATATACCAAGCACCAAAAGATTTCAGCTCCCAGTGAAATGCCCTCTCCAATCACTTCTGCTTTCAAACACAGACAGCACACACTTTTGTATTAAAACAAACAACCACCTTTTCCTTTTTTTCTGATTGCTAGTGCTATGGAATGAAAAACACTTTTAAGTGTATTTCTTTTCATTGCTAAGGCCTTGTAAGTATGATCAACACCTTGACAATGAACTAAAAAGACTAAAGAGAATCCTTAAGTATGTATTTCAAGTAGAAAAAGGAAGGGCTTTACAGTCCTAATTTGGAAGTGATGAGTGTCTTGGGATTCCTCCTTTTAACTGAGACTCCTTGTAAATCCAGTTAAAGAGATGCCCATTTCCTCAGCTTCTCTAGCAAAGGACTGCTTCCAGAGATTATCACCTCCTTGATATCAATACAACTCTCCCAGAAGGGCTAGAAAATGGAACTCATTTTGCCAAATAAATAAATCCAGCCACCATGGAAGAACTTCACTTTTGCTACTTGGAATCTGCACAGATCCCTTTAAGGTAGAAAGAGGGTAAGAAGTTAATCCATTGGGACATACACACTTGAAAAAAAGTTAAGGTGTTACCAAGCAGCATGGATCCATATAAATCTTGCCTTCCCCAAGACAGATGGGGGAATTAGGACATGAGAACAGTTGCCTTGAACAAACCTGTGAAGTAGCAGCCATTACTTCTGTTCAGAAGCCCTTTGATTGTCCTCCTGTGCAAAAAACCCCTCCAATATATTTCAGGAAATTACTTCAGGCGTTAGTAAGGAAGAGGATTCAGATTATGTCCCATGTTCACATAGCAGCCACCAGTTCTAGGTCCACCAAGTTAAAACCACAGACAGATTTTGACACTACTATCAAACTGCAAAGTTTAGATGGGTCAGCACAGCGGAGACTAACTTCTAGTATTGTTTTGTGGAATATGAGTCCTTATGCCCAGACACCAGTTCAATCCCAGGCAGTTTTCTAGTGTTCCAATGCAATAACTAATACCTCATGTCTCTCTCTCCTTGACTTGAGAGTCTTCTTTCCTCATCCACATTTAATCTAACATGTCCTTAACTCCACTGCAGATTAAACAGCTCATCATTTTTAGTCTCTTGGTCATTAAATAGCCTACTGAAAAGAGGATGACAAGTGTTCATGCAGAAATTCAGCCTCCTGCAAAAAGGGCCAGCAGTCACAAAATTCGTATACAAAGACACTTTAATGCAAACCAAATAGTACTATGTTTCAGTCTAAGGTGCTCCACATCCTCAAACACTCAACATTGAGCTTCCCAGTTTCACCATTCCATTGAGAAATCCACTTTTAGTCTCAACAACAGAATTAAAAAAGACAGATCTTTAATGCTTCTCTGTTTTATTGAGTCAATACTGTATTTCAATACCAACTGTTACAGCTTTCTCAGCAACAGGAGCATATTCTGCAAATTTGTTTGTCACTCTATAGTACAACCTCAAAACTCTTATCCAAACCCCACGTATTCCAAAATTAGGTCTCCTCCCTCAAACATGCAACATTTGAATAAAAAAGTCCTGACTTACTCCAAAAAATTCCACTGTGCAGTTATATAAACCCAGATCTCTTGACACCCACTCTGGCTTATGAAGACACCGGTTTATATAAAGGACCTTCAAAAGAAAATGAAAAAGGAGTATTATTTTGCTGGGATTTCCAGAGGATTTTAACACTCCCATCACCACAGCAGTACACATATAAAAAGACACCATGTCCACTATATCTTACTATGCAAGATAGTATTTCTGAAAGACTCTAACTGGTCTCTGCAAAAGGCTGTGGCATGTTATGCTGTGACTATATCAGAAACTACCATGCAGCCATTCTACTTCATTTACACCTTCAGAATTAGGAAAGTACCTGTGTTGAAATTATATTTATTAAAAAAAAAAAAAAAACCAACCTAGATCTAACTTTAATAAAAAGTGCACATTCTGTAAGGGCAGATCCCGTTTCACCATTTCTACTGCTTGGATGTTCTTCATTTCAGCTTCAATACCCAGTTTTTCATAACAAACTGCAAGGTTTGGACTGCATAAACAAAGGCTATATTTGCCCTTAATCAAAACACTGTTTTAAAAGATGCTCTTTTCATATCACCAACACATTTCAAGCAGTCTCAAGTATTTCAAAACCTCGTTTTTCCACCATAAAGAACCATAACTTCCATCACTAAATAGGGCCTTTAAAAATAATCTGAAAACAATATACACAAATATTTCAAGACAGCAGGATAGTGATATAGTTGAAACCAGCAACATGGACATACAAACATAATCTTTCCATTTTATATATGAGACCTCTTGACACAAAAAGATTGTGCATTTTGCGTGGGATTTTAGCCTCATATTTGGAAAAGGAGAGGCAGATTTTCAGATAGCTTTCTATTTGGCTAACCGGAAAATAAATCATATTGCAAATACAGGGCTGATGCTGCCTATATTCTCTTGCTCACATCCATGGTAAGTACCAAACTTCTTGTCCTTGTTTCTGAGGTTTATGTTTATACTCAGCACCATTGCTGATGACTGATACATGTTAGCTGGTTTTAAAATAACTACCTTGGGAAGCTTGATAAAAACAGTGCTAAGCTCTGATTTGCTGCGGAGATGCTGTTACACTTGATACAGGAATGTGTCATCTTTGCTCACAGCCAGCTTCAACAGACAGAATGGAACTGCACCATACTGTGGTGAGGACTGTCACAATGTCTACAACAATGCAGACCTGTAAGTGCAGACCCAGCAGGAACATGTCTTCAACTGATCTTCCATCAACACTTTCATTTGAAATTCACAAGTAAATCTTGTACCCATCTCTGGAGAGCATCTTGCAGGAAAGGTCAGACAGAGAAAGAGCAGGTAAAGACAAAGGTGCAGTACATGGTGTGCAGTTTCTCTGTGCGCTGGGTGCATTTTAGGGCAAGGAAAGTCTCTGTGTAGCTGCATGCAAAACAGTTTAAAGACACAGCAGAAGTTGTTCTGTTCCAGCAGTCTCCTCATGCCTTATCCACCCCAAGGGTCAGCTACTGCAACCTTTGAAATGATTCTGCCAGGCACGGACACAGCATTATTTCCAGAGTATCCAGATAAAGCACCTCAGCTTGAAGCTACAAAGAAGGATTCTACCTTGCCTTGGCTACCTGATGCAAAAGATAATGGTATCAGGCAGCTGGCTGCATAAGCGGGAGCTTTGTTACCAAGCTCTCTCCTCAGAGGGAAAAAGGAGAAACAACTTCACGTCAGACTATTACAAACGCTAATACCTTTGTTAAAAGCAGAAACACACAGATTTTACAGAATACTGGCTAGACACCACAGCACACTGACTGAAAGGAATAATTTGAGCACAAGCTTAATAAGGCAGGGTAAAAAATCCACCACCTTACAACTAATGACACTCTGAAAATGAGTCTGCTGTGTGTGATTTCACTGATGCCTGAGGGAGACAAAGATCTTTCTGTTCATGTTTTTCATACTTTCAGTCAAACAAATTGCTGAATAATCACGTTTTCTGTATTTTTATGGGAGAGGAAGCTATTATACAGAAGGTGTTTCCATATGTCGTAGTTAATAAAGGCAATTCTTACTAATAAGGTTGTCTCCACTCAGTTATTTGATGAAAAGCCCTCCTGTTGTAAGGAAAAAGCAGATCCTGTGGATAGAAGAGACGCCTGGGGCTGCACACTTCAGTGGCTACTGGGAAGAACTGTGAGCAGATGAATCCGAGCTCTTCTCCAATGGAGTCCAAATCTGTGACATTCACTAGGGTGCTCAGGGTACTAGGAGCACTCCTCGTCATAACTGCTCCTTCAATTCACCGTCTTCTTGCTGGTGAAGGACAGTGGACAAGACCTAGATCCATCGCTCCAGAAATCATCAGCAAGCCTCTTCAGGAGGTCAAGGTGCTTTCTTCTTTGAAGAAGCATCTGCGTTACTGTCTCAAAAGCTCAAAATCCTACAGAGAGTATGGCTTGTTTTAGGCTGAGATCATAGATGCTCTTCCAAGAAGAAACCATAAATTGCTTGGCAAGAGGGAGCTGAAACAACTGTGAGGGAATCACCCCCAGGTCTGAGACATCACTGACATCTTTATACTTCTACCCACAGAGCCAAGTGAACATCCACAACTGGATGAAATCCTCACATCAATTCTATATGTTAGGGCTACCTAGTAAGAAGAGAGGGGAAAAAAAAAAAGTCTTGAAGCTCATCTCGGCTTACTATGACATGTTCAGTGTTTGACTACCTCTTAAAAAGCCATATGGAAACCAAGCCTATTGAAGGACACAACTTGCCTCAGATCATCAACATATCCCACCTAGGCTTACACAGCAGTGCTACACACTGGTTGCCTCTGAATGTCAAAGTAGGGCAGAGATTGTTCACCTGTAAATACCTGAGTAGAAGAAAGACCTGCCTCTGTTGCCATTCCCACTTTCAGGAGGACTGACAGTTTCCTACAAGCAGTTTCAAAAGGCACATCATCTCTCCATGGTAAGTACCCACCTGCAGCCTTACAATTATGAATTTCAAAGCATTATGCAAGACATCTTTTTATCCAGGCGTTATCAAAAATGTACAAATTACTTTGTGGAGAGACATTTCTAATAGGCGATACTCTATTTCTTCATGTTTTCCTGGGAATTATGTTCTGCTGGTTTTTACTATTCAGAATAGGCTTCAAGAAATGCAAAAAGGTGCAAGAACTAGGTGGATGCTTGCAAATATATAGGCAATAGGACCACTTCCTACACATGCAACTAGTCCAGCTGGATATTCACTGCCACATGTAATACTTTCCAGGATTTGAACCAAAGCATTTTGAAATCCAGCCACTAATTCTGGGCACTTCCTAATCCAATCTAAGTTTCATAACTGCTGAACAATTCCTTCTCCACGTTTCAGGTTCTGGATGCTCAGCCATTCAGAAAATCAAATCCAAAATGACTCAGGCCAATACTGAAAAATATGAACACCCAAAGTTTGGTTTTGAAAACACAAACCCCTCAAGGCTAAATGCTGCTTTACAGACACTGCAATAGTTTCAAAAGCTGCATATTTTTGTATCAAACCACTAGAAGACACAGAAAAATGTGGCGGGTGGACTCCGCATTCATACTCCTTCAGTGTGGTCAGTGCAAACAGCCCCTCCCTGACCAGCCAGTGCTGATGACTGGCAATGGAGGGAACAGCAGGACAATCCAGGATAGGCCTGCACAGTGAACCACAAGTAGCCCTTGCAGAGACAAGGGAAAACAAGGGCTGCTGTTGGATCCTGCCCAGAACACAGAACCCCACCACAATCTGTCCATACAGTCCTGAAGATGTGGAAGGTCCTGTTGTATCTGCCTTCACAATTAAACATGATTCTGACATGATTATGGTGCTGATGCTGTTATATCTTCAGTGCATGATGGTTCCTGGCTCTGTTCGCGCCTGCCTATAGTTCATGAGAGTCTTTGTCTTTGCAATAATCGGAGAACAAGGTGTTCTGGAAGCTCTTTTCAGCTGTGACCTGGTGAACTTCTTACGGATTTTTCTGTAAGGAGGAAAGGAGGGAAGGAGGGAAAGAAGAGAGAAACAACAGAAGAGATAAATCTCAGTCTTTAACAGAAGACTGCTCAAGAGCCAATTAACAAACATAACAAATACTCTTACCAAAGCAGGAAGGCTAGGTCATGGAAAAGAGACTTGCAGTCAACAAGAGTGAGCCCTGTCCATCAACTGATGGTTCACAGTTGTCTCCAACTAGTAACTGGTAACTGCTCAGTGAAAGGTGAGCTGGCATTAGGCAATATTTGGACAATAACATTTAATTATATGAAATCATGGGCCAGAATGCTAAAATGGTGAATCCTTACATGCCGTATCAATACAGGAATGAAGGACCACTGAAGAAAGAACCCAGTGGGCACCCAAGCAGCTGTTACCTCTATAAAGAGATGGACTGGGAACAACTTGAATTGCTGGGCTTTTTATGCTAGTGCCTTTGAGGCACAGCAAATTCACTTTCATTTTAGACTTTTAAATGATAAATGAAACATTAACTACAAGCAGCCATGTTGTTTGTATTGTAATCTTATACATCCAAGGATAGTTAATCCTGAATTTAAAAGCTTTGCTATGTTCTAACTGCTCTGTTTCTCTACTATTATAAACCAGTAATCACAATCCAGGGTAGGGTATCAGAAAACACTGAAATGGCACACAGACACTATGTCAAGAACCATCTCCATTGGCAGACTCCTGAACATTAGATGCCACTGGAAAATGGTCTACTCTCTGAATTCACTCAAGTCACATATCCCAGCTTTCATTTTGGTAGTTTTATAAATTACAGAGATTTTGACCTTGTCAGAAATGAATTAAGGCAAACTAGGACCTCTAACATTAAATGAGACCAGGCTTTCTAATTCAAACTTTCCAAGATGAAAACATGACCTGACTTACAAACTACAGGGTGATGATGCGCCAGCTGCACTGCCCTCTCATCTTAATGGGCTGTTAACTATGAAACTGAAAAATGGTGGCACATGGCATTTAAAATACAGGATAAGCTCAAAATAAATTCTCTTGAATATTAAAATAATGTGCACATTAAATTTCAAACACCCATTTTGTTACTGGTTGAGTATTCCCCAGAAATGTAAGCTTCCAGCTAAACAACAGGGTCACAAAAGAGAACACAAGGAAAGACAAAACAAAAAGTCAAAACCCAGGAGAACATACTGTTTTAGAGATAAAAGGGAGCCTAAAAAAACAGGTATTCTGCTTAATAGATTTAAAAGATGTAGAGAAATACTAATTTTAGCTGGCTGAAAGAAGGATGTCATTGGCATCTCCTGGCCTGGAATAACAAATGATGATTTAGCATCACTCAGTAGTAAGTACAAATGAAGGGAATCACCAGAAAGTTAAGTTCAAGCTTTCCATACAACCCCACAGAGACTCAAAATTCACTGTTTGAGTGCTTTACAAGGTTATTTTAAATTAGGAATGAGAAGATACTAAACTGATTGACAAGATATTGCATACTTTCTAGAATGGCAAGATCACAGAAATGGAACCTAAGGCTGGTAAAAGATATATTTCCAAAACAATGACACAGGTAGGCTTTACAAATTCCTATGAATAGACAGCAGCCATTACCCACACTGATTATTAATGAAACTCATTCCAGCAAAAGCTTACAAAACTGGATCCCTTTAGATATTTTTCATTGCAAAACCTGGTATTTATTTCCAGAACAAATGTGGTCATTGCTCACTTGAGAAGCCCAGGGTCTGCAGAACTCTCAGATAGTTGTTTGCCCTTCCGAATTTTTAATATAGCAGTTTCATAAACTGCCAAGAGGTTACTACTAATGAAAGCAGTTTGCAGCTGCCCTCAAGTGTAAGGACAGTAAAGTCTTTGTGATTAAAATCCGTGATTATTTTGTACAGACAGTAAAGCCAAAAGATGTGGTTATTCTCATGAAATACTGGTTCAAAACAAGCATGAAGAAAAGCAGAACAAAAAGGGGGAAGTCATCACATTATTCCATAAACCAAACCACAAAAAGTTAACTCCTCACTAAGTGAAAGTAGCTCTATATAGACTGTATGAAGAACTAACCTACTATGCACTCTAAAAAAACAATCCAGCACTACTATTTAAACAGGATTGTGACCATGCTTCAAAAATTCACTTTCTGGGATATAGCCTTCCAGAACTACTGGAAGAATGGAAATTTCCACGGACTTCATTAAATGCAATATTTAAACAACCATTTCGCTAAAAGCCAAAACTGTTCTTTTTACTGCAAAAGCCATATAGAAGGTGGAGAGGACTGATTCTTTACACTGAAGAACTTAGCAACCAAATACAGTCAAGCAATATTTATCAGAGAGGTACCGATCAGGTCTTATAATGCTTCAGAGAGGATTCTTTAACAGTTAAAACATTCAGGTTGCAATATTAGCTAGCTTAGCATCTTCATTTGCAGCTACCTCAGGACCCGCAGATGGCTTTCATCAGGTCCCATGGACTTGTGTACATACAGGTTCTTAGGATGGTCTCAAACCACATCCTCTCCTACAGTGGGCCCAGGGTCTTCGTTCTCACAGTCCCTACATCTGCCTTCCAAGACTTGGGTGGTGTGCTCAGAGCATTTGCTGGTGAAGACTGAGGCAAAGAAGTCATTAAGAACCTCAGCCTTCTCCACAGCCAGAGTAGCCAGTTCTCCCAATAGCTTCCGGAGGGGGAAGTCTGTCTTTTATTCGCTTTGTACCTATAGAATCCCTTCCTGTTGTCCTTA
>JAOEHY010005189.1:0-25175 GCA_025447955.1 Psilopsiagon aurifrons
GCAGAGCATGAGGCTCAGAAAGTCCTTGGCCAGACCAAAGTGTACTAAGCAGTAACTAAAACATTGGTGTTATCAGCACTGTTCTCAGGCCACAAGTCAAAACCACAGTGCTGCACCAACTACTAAGAAGGGGAAAAATGACTGCTACTGCGGAACCCATGACAATACCTAATGCGTTTTAAGCACTGTCATGTTGCCTTGGGATTGGAGGGAGAGAGGTCTACAGGGGGACATTGCTCTTTTTGAAGGAGCAGTGTCTGATATGCAGACTTGAAGTGAAAGGTGGTTTGGAGTAGGAAGCCCTGAGGAGCCTCCCTGCTCTTTGTTAGATTTGATTTTACAATTGTGGGTTTGGGGAATTTTTTATTAATCAATACCACTGGGGAGAAAAGTGGTGGGAGGCAGGAGCAGCATCCGCATCAAGCATCAATTTGGCATGCTGCTGCTCGTATGGATGTGGCCCTGCCATTGTTTCCTCCAGGAGGTTGGGGAGACAGGGCTTGAGTATCTTCAACAGATCTCCCTTTCTTTTTCTTGGTAGGTGTGTCTTTTTTTTGGACAAGACATGGTGCTAGACAACCTGTGTGGCTGTTCAGGTATTCAGGCAATGAGCAGGTCCCATCTGTAAGCCTGTAGAGATAGGAGAAATATGTCTATGATCTGATAAACCTCTTCGTGGGTACACGACGAACCTCCATGCATACACACAGTATTTTCCAGCACGCAGCTCAAGTGGAAGCAGTTGGTGAGAACAGCCCGTACCTGATGGAACCACAACCGCTGCGCAGGGCTAAAGCTGGGTGCTTCAACAGTTGCCCCACTGTTGATGTGAAATGGTAACCTCCACAGGCAGTTTAGCATTTTAGGTCATAGTAGACTTGGTCTTTGGTAGGAGAAATGGCAGAGTCTGTTCTGTTGCTGTGGTTAGACCTCTGGTTTCTTTTCAAGCTGGATGTATCTGTGTTCTATGGGATTTCCAGCTCCAGCTGTGCATGGCTTTCCCCTAAAGTGTGACACTAGCAAGACCTGTGCTGGATTGCCACTGTGCATCTTTGTTAAGGCAGCAAAAGTGAGGGAGATGGTGCATACAGGCAGCCCCATGGGCATCACCACCTCTTTTGTTTAATGTCTGCTTTTTGTGCAAATAATGGTGGGTGAAAGTGTGATTTCACATGATGCTTAACCCAATCCAACTACCCAAAGAAGTATACTTAACCCAGTCTGACTACTCAAAGAAGACGTCACCCTGTTTATTGCCTCTTGCACTGGACTGAGTTGAGTGTCTGTCTGGCTTCAGCTCGCTGTTGGCAATACCCACCCAAAATCCTTGTGTTGTGTTGTCAGGGCAGCAAACTGGTGGGAGTACCTGGCTGGGAAGATGAAAGAGGGAAACTAACTCCATTCTGGCTGCAGGCCCAGCTGAGCAGCATTAGGCGTCAAGTGGAAGTACTTGCCTGAACTGGCAGATAAAACGGGTGGTAGTCTCAAAGTTACCAAAGGGAGAAAAAAAGCAACCCCCAACATTAAGGGTTGGGTTGCTGGGGAAAGCGTCTGGGTGAGGTGTGGGAAAGGGATAAAGGATGTTAGTCTGTCATTGAGATGATGGATGGAGCCGTTTGGGAGGGTACCCCCCTGTTAATACCTAGCTGGCTAAACCATCCTGCCAGCCATCGTGGCTGTTTAATTAAAGGTAAGCTTCTTGACGGGTATCTTGCAGGCTGTGTTCAGTTTTAGCATGAAAAGATGAGCATTAAGAAAGATTCAGGTTAAAAAAATAAATAACTGAGAGATGCTGCAGCTCAGAGATCTTTATGAAAGGCAGTAGCTTCAACTAAAATTGTCTCTTTCTCAGCTGGAGCTCTCTCTGGTTTGATTTTTCACTATGTATAGCACAGTATTTCCTCCTTTCAGGAAAAGCCCTATGACCTAATAGGACAACGGATTTACGTGCTTTGTGGGTCCTTTTTGGTCTTAATTCATTGACTACCCATAAGATGGTGCTTAACTATTGGTACATCAAATTTAATAGTAAGAATAACTAGCACAGTGGTGCTTGCATTGTTAGGTGCATCAGAATACATTAATTGTGTTTTTAGCCAGGCATTTGGCAAGATGCTGTTGCAGGGTTGTGTAAAGTTAAATGAGTATGTACATACGTAAAGGGAAGGGTGCTTTGGTTCCTTAGAAACCTCTTAATTGAAAGACTGCTGATCAATTCACTGGTGCCTGGGCAGATCCTTAAACTCACAGCTGTATTTACCAACTGTTAAAATAAGGTTTACAGCTTTCAGTGGACAAACATGAAAGGGAATGGAGCTTTGGAGGTACTATCCCAAGCTATAAGGCAGGTGCTTCTGTACCATATAACGAGGGTCTTGGGACCACATGCTCACACAGGGAATGCCCCCTTCCCGTGCAAGCAATGGAGCTGCCTGAGGATGATGCACATCACCCGTACTGTGCTGGATGCTGACATCATTGCCTCTTGGGAATGTTACATTAGAAATGACTGTAACAGCCTGGCCCCTGGCTCTTCTAATTTGCAGTATTTCTTTCTTGCAGGTGAATGGAAAAGGTTCATTATGGTGTGTTGACCCGGAATACAAACCTAATCTTGTCCAAGCACTGAAAAAGCAGCCTTTTCCCTCAGCGCTCACATTTTATACACCGCCGGCGTCACCACCGAGGTAGGTGAATTTTCTCATCCAAGTAAGGTGTGTGTGGTTACAGTAGAGGAAGTGCCCATGGAGATGTTGATGTGGTGTTACCGGCTGCCACCAAAGAGAAGAATTTGAGTGGGGCTTAGGTGAGACTGGCTAAAAGAGCTGGGGAGATGTAATGAGCTCAGGCTTCCCAGATAGTTCATCTGGGATTCGTGTCCAAGTCACCTTCATAACTGTGGGAGAGTTCAAGAGAAGCAAGTCAGGGCTGTGGTGGATGCTTCCTGGTGATCCTGTATCTCTGGAGGGCAGGCTGTCGCAGGAACTGGAGCAAAATCCTTCAAACATGGTTCATCAGGACTGATCTAGGGTGCCTGGTGCTGCTAGCTTGGAAGGAAGTGTGGCTCTTCTCCTTTAAGTCACTCATCTGGATATAAAATGCGTATATTATACTGCCATAGAAAACAACTTTTCCACAATCTGAAGTGCTTAAGAGAGGTTGGTCTGAGAAAGGTGTGTTTTTCTTGGAGGCTGTTAAAAGCATTTTGCAGCAGGGATGGGAAGAACAGCCTTTACCATAAACGTACTTGGAAGTGGAGCCTGCCGGACTTCCTCACCTGACCCATTTTAACATTAGACAATAGATTTTGGAGAATTTGAAGTGAACAACCTCAGAAGAAGAAGAGGAACTGCTGCTGGGTCAGCCTATGGGGTAGGATGGAGAGGTAAAGGAGAAGGACAGAAAGCAGAGAGGAATGCATTGCTGATGGTGAGCTTAGTTTTTAGGTAGGCATGTGGCCGGTTTATCTAGTTTAGCAAAGAATTTGGGTGAGATAAGAGATAATTACAGTCTCTGAACATTGCCCTGTGCCTTAACCTTATTGCGAGGAGTTTCCTTAACAAACAAGAGGACCTGGGATTACTGGAGGAGGATGTAAAACTGATAACATCGAGCAGACATTTATAAGGGTCCAACAGGTCACTGACCCTGGGAGCTGGCACCCCCGTGCAGTCTTTACCTGTCTCGCAGTAGCTGCAGATTTGTGTGACATGGGCTTTTCCATTGGGCTTGTAACCTCCAAGATGAAACAGTGGTCTCTGACCTTCCAGCCGTCTTGAGCTGTAAAAGGGTCATGTTGAGTTTGAAAGAGCCAAGCTGAAGTGTCCTGTTTTCAGCAGGAATGAGAACATTACTAAAATAATGCTGAAGCACTTAAGAAATAGTGAAATTGAAACATAAGAGATGGCTGGTGGTACTGTAAGGCTTTCTATGGGAACAAAGATTATTGAAACTACTGTAACTGGACTCCAGATGATAATGCTTTTACAAGCTTCAATGTTTCTCTGTAATGGCACGAACTTCTGGTTTTTGGTGCAACCTGAGTGAAGGTTTTGGTCCTTGAAAGCTTTCTTAACACTGTGTCTGTGTTAACGTGGTAAAACTTTTAAAATTCAAAGAATACTGCAGATGGGAAGGGACCTCTGGAATGCTGTCTGTCCAGACAGAGGAGCAGAGGATCCGGACAGACTCAGCCCACGGCAGGGCAGGTCATTCAGAGCCTCAGCCTCTTCAAGATTAGTCCGATGATACAAGCCCTGAAGTTATGATTTACCTTGCTTGTCGAAACACAACATACTGAGATTAGGTATAGGGAAGGAGAGATGTTACCCAAATGCTGAAGTACTTGCAAGATCAGGACTTCAATTTGAAGCTGTTGTTTTGGGTACCTTTTTGTTTCTTCACTGAAGGACTAGTCACACTTGCCAGCTATCACAGTTACAAGGAAATCCTGGCCCTAATGAAGCCACATGGCAAAATTCTCACTGACTTCAATATACGAAGGGTTTTGCAGTGCTTTTATTTACAAGGACAACAAATTAAACCCATCATTTTAAGAAACTAAACTTCTCCCTAATGGAAGCTGGTTTATTTTCCTTTGATAATAATAATAAAACCATTTGTACGACTTTCAGGAAAATGGATTTATCTTTTTCCCTTCCACGTTCAAAATTCTTGGATTAGATTTAAATTCGGGAGTAATTTTGGAGAGGGGCCTCAAGGGGCCACCTTGTGTGTGAAAAGAGAAAGAGGAAGCCCGAGTTGCAGCTGGAGAGAGGCTGGAAGGACTGTCCACATTCATCTACAGGCTGATGCTAGAGTTTGGCTGTGACTTGTTGTGGGAGGGCTATGTGTATGATCATAGGTGATTGGCTTTACTGATGTGTCTTATTTCCACACAGCTTGTTCAATAAGTCAATGCAAGGCCCCTGTGTTTGGTTTCTAGCACTACATGTATTATATCCCTTGGCTCTGGGGACAGGCAGGGTCCTCATCTTCCTAATACCTTATGCATATGTATAGCTTGCCTTAATACTAAGCATTAATTTGCCCTAAGAAAGCTCTGTGTGGATATGATTCTTGGAGGATCTGAGATCAGAAAAAAAGATGAAGATGTTTCGCATCTCTTTGTACAATGTACCTGCAGGCTGCAAAGCCAACCACGGTGGGGTGTGCCCATTGCTTTCCTTGTGGCTTTCATTTTTTTATTATTATTTTAATTTTTTCCCCCATTTTTGGATCTGTTCCCTTTGCACTCCTTCAAGAAAATGCAAGTTTTGCACATATTCATGTTCAGCTGCACTGGATCTTTTTCCCTTTAGTTGCCACACTGGGAGATGCTTAAGTGGTACTCTCCTTTTCAGTAGCTTTTGTTGCCAGTGCCAGGCAGGCTGCTTTGCTGCCAGAGCTCCTTCCATAGCTCAGATGATGTATTCCAAGCCGCCTTGCTTCATTTCTTTTCCTCCTGCATTATGGCAACCTTTGGTGCTGTTACCAATGGCCAGCTGAGTTTGGATAACATGATGGCAAGGTGGGCATCCCTCATTAACAGCTGTGTGGAGTAGCTGATCTCATCTCAGTGTTGCTGAGATGTGTGCAGCCACAGCAGCAGCCAGCAACCAGTGAAAAATATTTTATACAAAATTCAACTTAAAAAAATGAAGATTTTCGTTAAATAAATATATTTTAGAAAAATGAAGTCACTCTCTGAGTTTTAATTCGTGATCTAGAGAAGTTAAAAACAAATGTGAAGCATTTAGCAGCTTTGTGATTTTTTGGGGGGAGATTTGTGGCTGTGCCCTGTTCTGGAAAATAGAGCTGCCTAAATATGATAAATATGAAAGGTGAACACACCTTAATGATAGAAATTGCCCCCATGAGGTTGCTGTCACAGGTTGGGCTTGAAAATTCTGCCCATTGCCCTTTGAATTCTTCCAGCAATGCCGTAAAAGATGCACACTTCTATGTTTCACGTGGTGTTACTAGTTCTATTTCTGTTGTATTTGTTTCTGAATGTTTGCTACTGTATTTATAATGAACTGGATAATTAGGACTGGCTGTGCAGCGGAAAACCATGTGAGTTTTAATTTGCCCTTTATTCTGTAAGGTAATAAGTGGTACTTTGCAGGTGCAAAGCTGATCTCCTAACCCAACAATGCAGGCAGCATCACCAAAGCAGCCCAGCTTCAGATAACTTAAAAATGAGGAGATATCTTGGTTTGACAGGGTTTTTTTGGCTCTTCCCCAGCTTTTTGCATGACACTACCTTTTGTTTTTGTTACTCTCCCACTACCATTTCAAAGAGCAGATGGACACAAGTGGTCCTTAACTGTTCTGTTGCTCCTGGGCTGTAAGCATTGCTGCATAAGTTCATGTCTTGTTCACATGGAGGTTTTACTTAGTAAAAATCACTGTTTAAAATCCAGTCTTTAGGCAGGTGCATAAACTCTGTTGAGGTTAGTATCTCTTGCCCAGCAGATTTTTGCTTAGTGTGTGTGTGTGGTTGGAGGTGTTTTCCAAATGCTGCTGATGGCTTACAATGCTCCATAAACCATCAACCAACGTGTCAGGCCATCTACTAGGGGCAATAGAAATTGTTTGCCTACTGAACTGTGGTGATTGGGTTGGGTTTGTGTTTACCTCTCTATGATCATATTATTGTGACTACTGTAGTTTGTATAAATTTGCCTAATCAGGGCTTGGCTTTGACCTGTTGCATTTCTCTTCAGTAGGTCAGTGTCCCCTCACTACCTAACCTCAGTCCTTCAGCAGAATCATGGCCGATCTCTCAAAGGTAAACTTTTCATTTTCATTTGCTTTGCTCCTCTGGCTTTAGTCACAAGTGTGTGCCGAAGCCCAGCTCATGCTGTGTATGGACCTGCTCTGAAGGGTCTGCTAGATTATGATGTAGTAGAATGCATACTTCTTGTATTAACCCCCTGTATGTTAAGTTTAAATCCCGAAGATGAATTTTAACATGTAGTAGAAGCTGTTTTATTCTGCCAGCAAGGTATTTAGCAGGCCCATCGCTCCCAAATACAGCCTGTTTAAAGAATGAATATTGCAGTAGAAAACAAATCAGAAAGCTACATGTCACTACACTGGTTCGACTGGTTACCAAGAATAAAAAGCATCAACTTTTAATGTATGAAACTGGTGAGATGTGGCCACAGAAAAGTCCCTTAAAATTATGAGTATGCTTCAGATGAGTATTTCACAGCTGTGTTGTCTTTTTCACTCCCTTCTTCAAAAAGATGGGCACAAGCTGGTGTCATTGCCAGTGTAATTATGGAGGAAGACCTGAGTTCTGGATATTAACCCAGATAATAGCATAGCCTCATGTTGTTTTGTTTAGTTGAAGGTGTCACCTTGTAATTATAAAATGTTCATTTTAACTCTTGGAAGAGAAGAATAGGATGGGTTTAATATACATATGCTCCAAATACAGGTCTTGATACTGCAGGCTGCAGTACTGCCCTTCAACCAAGTTTGTAACCCTCTGTGTTTCCTGTATTAGTAATGAAGTAGGTGCAGGAGAAACCAAGTCATGTCCACATCCAAAACCTTTTATGTGATATAAATGTTAGTTTAACCATCGTCACCAAAAACTGGTGGAGAAAGATTGGACCTGACCGAGTCATGCTCAGTATATTACTGTGGATGAGTAATCTCTTCTAGCCATGGCAGGAACTCTGACAAGTTTCAATGAGCATTAGGGTCAAGAACTTGGCCATAGTTCTGGCCTAGGGGTTTCTAATTTTGCTTTCCATGAGGAAAACCAGCCAGCCAGATTCAGATTTTAAAAACAAAAAGCGAATTTAGGATGGAAATCTGGTTTTCATTGACAGTCAAATGCAAATGGAAGTAGCAACAGCTCTTGAACAGGAGATGGTTACTTCATTTTCCCATATGTACCTTTAAGACAATTTTCTTTGTTTCAAAACATTTCAGTGGGCCTTGGTACCAGGAGGTACCATGGTAGTCAGCATGCTGGGAATCACAGCATTTCTTCTGAGGAAGCCTGTTCAGCCCAGATCTTGCACCATTTCATTGAAAGCTTGTCCTTGTCAATAATAATAAGGGTTTTTTTAAAGTGCTGTGAATTGTGCTCAGTTTTTAAAGGGCTGATTCCAAGAAAAAGTGAGCATAAGTTAATTTGTCATGGAGGAGTCTTGTTAAAGCTCTTTCAAAGGGTTAATGAAAGGCCCCTGATGCAGAAGGACTTGAGCAGCGTAGCAGACATCCAGCGCTCTGCTTTTGCTAGCACAGTAGGCTAGCAAGGTTGTTTTTAGTTTTTGGCCTCAATCCAGAAATATTGGTTAGGCAGCAAAGCCAAGTATTTTTAGAGACCAAGCAGCTGCCTGGTCCACACAGATGATAATTACCATGCATGCAGACAGGTTTTATGGTGGTACCCAGGTGGCAAGGAAGCATCTTTGGCTGGCTGGCTTCTGTAGAGCTGCTAGGTCTGGGATTCCCAGGGATTAGAATCACAGAATCATACAATTCCAGGTTGGAAGGGACTTCAAGGAATATCTGGTCCAACCTTTCTAGGCAAAGCACGACCTGGAGCAGATGTTCCAGCGCCTGTCCAGCCAAATCTGAGAAGTGTCCAATGTTGAGAAATTCACCACTTCCCTGGGGAGACCATTCCAATGGCTGTGAAACATTTTCCTCTTGCATTCAATTGGAATCTCCTCAGGAGTAACTTGTGCCCATCACTCCTGGTCTTTTCCGTGTGACTCCTTGTAAAAAGGGAGTCTTCATCTTCTTTATAGTCACCCTTTAAATACTGGCACGTGGTGACAAGGGCTGCCCTGAGCCTTCTCTTCTCCAGACTGAACAAACCCAGCTCTCTCAGCCTGTTCTTACATGGCTTTCGAGTCCTCTTGTCATCCTTGTGGCCATTCTCTGGACCGTCTCTAGTCTGTTCTCTTTTTATATGGTACAGCAGGGACCAAAATTCAACAGTATTCCAGGTGTGGCCTGACAAGCACTGAGCAGAATGGGATAATGACTTGTTAGGGAATACAAGAAATGCCACTCCTCTTAATGATTTTGCTGGTGTGTCCTCTGAGAGGTTTGGAGCTTGCCAGTCTGGTGCTAACTATTTCAATTTGCTGCACTGCAGGTGCCAAAATAATGACATGTATCTGCTCTCATTTACTTCTTTAGCTTGGTGAACCTGTTCAGCATCTCTCTGGCATTGAGGCAAGCCATTAATGTTCCTGGGGTCACATAGGGCTGCTGCTGTGCAAGTGAAAGAATTCCTTGGAATAAGGGGTTCCTCAGCCACTCTGCTGGGGAGACATAAATTTGGGAAACACTGCTCTGTTGAGGAGAACAATCAGAAATGCATCCAAAGCACATTGACAGTGATGCAGAGTACCGCTGAGGAGTCACTGCCGAAGTGTCTTTCCTCATCCTTTGGGGGTACAAAGATGCAGAAATGTTCTCTGCAGGTAGTAATTCTGTGTTGCATTAATGCCTCTGGTTGCTTGTCATTTTAACAAGGTGGTGCTTATATACCAACATCAGATGTTAAACCCAAATGTCTGTGACAACAAGTAAGGAACAGGAATATTTCACTTCGTGATTACGGTAGTGGTAGAGGAAAGTAACTCTTTATGCTTGGTTTTTAATTTCTTTTTGTCAGCTGTATACGTATGACTTGGAAATTCGGGGGCTCTATTGCCAGGAATGGTGTTGACAAAGCAGAGTGCAATGGGATAGACCTTACAGTATGCTGGGTTTAAAATGAGAGATAGTGAAACACGGGAGAAATATGTACTTGCATAAACCTTGGACATAATGTTTTGCTCTGAGACACCAAGGCTCTTGGGAGAGCTCATTGTCTCATTGCTCCCCTTTTTTGTGGTTAGCATACCATATGTATTTCTCCTGGAGGGACACAGACCTGCTCATGCAAGTTCAGAGGAGCCCATGGAGATGCTCTGAGGGCTGGAGCACCTCTGCTCTGCTTCCAGTGCCTAAAGGGACCGACAAGAAATCTGGAGAGGGGTTCTGACAAGGGCCTGTGAGGGTAGGACAGGGGGAAATGGCTTTAACCTGACAGAGGGGAGACTTCCATAGGTATTAGGAAGAAATTCTTCCCTGTGAGGGAGCTGAGGCCCTGGCACAGGGTGCCCAGAGGAGCTGTGGCTGCCCCATCCCTGGCAGTGTTCAAGGCCAGTTTGGACGGAGCTTGGAGCAACCTGGTCTGGTGGAAGGTGTCCCTTCTTGTGGCAGGGGGTTGGAACTGGGTGAGCTTAAGGTCCTTTCCAGCCCAAACCAGTCTGGGATTCTGTGATCCATAGCTGGATGTCAGGGAAGGACGACCACAGATTTCCTCTTTATTTAAAGTGCATGAGTGTATCCTGAAATGAGAGAAAAAGGTGTTCTTGTTTCTTTTGCTTTTCACCTGATTCTAGTTAGAAATGTCACTGTCATAATACCCTTAAGGTGCCCTTTCTGAGATGTAAGCAGTCTGGGTGGCAAATGATGGCGTTCCTCAGCAACGCTTGTTACCATAGCTAAAAGTGCTGCAGGTCACCTAAACCTTTTGAAGTGCCTATATATTATTTAGATACCCGTGCTTTCCAAATGAAGTAGTTCAGAGCCCCCTTCCCTCCTTGTCTTCTCGATTTCTTCCATCTTACTTGTTAGTGAGCAAAGTACTGACGGAGGAGAGAGTTGTGCTGAATTAGTGCTGCATTAACGGGCACATTCATTCTCAGCCTCGCATATTCACATAACCAGGGTAAGAAGCTGCTGAGATGCTTTTCTGTGCCATATGCGTAATCTTTCTCTCTCAGCTGGTACCAACAAAAAGCCACTTGTTGGTAAGTATAGCAACAGCATCATCATATGAATGTCTAATTAATGATTCTTGGCTTCAGCTTTGGTAACTGCAGTGTGAAAATTCAGCATTTGAGTATCATAGATAAGATGTGAGGCTGTTCTATAATGGTATCACACTGTACGAGTGTCATGCTCTATCTGAATTCATACATTCTCCCAGCCCTGCCCTTTATTGTATGCCAGTATATATAGTTATATATTTTTTGTATGTTCTAGGGGCCTCATTTTGTCAGGCTTACCAAAGATCTAATGTTTTGCTGCTTCTCTTTCACAGAATCTGATATTGATGCTGCTACTGCAATGATGCTGTTAAATACTTCCATTCAACAAGGGATGTTGGACTGTAAGCATATAAGCCATTTTACTTTGTTTTTCTTTTATACCCAGAAGCTAAATGTTGCAGGAAACAAGTATGGTCTGTCTGAGAAGCAATTCCGGGTTGATTATTCCTTCTCTTATTAGAGTTTTACAGAACCACCTTCTCTCCCCCCACATTTATTTTGGGCTTCTTTTCAGCAAAGCTCTTCCCCTGCCGTCTTTGTGCTAGATGGGAAGCAGAGTTTCTTAGTTAACTTCTCTGTTTCTCCAGCTTTTAGTTGTGATTATCTGAAGACCGTTGTCCTTCATGGATAACAGTAAATGGGTACAAGACGCTATGACTCTTCAATACCCACATTCAGCTCACTTTGCAGTGGGCCAGCCACAGTGTGCTCATAGCACCCTACCAATATCTGAAGGGGGCCTTCAAGGATGCTGGAGAAGGGCTCTTCACCAGGGACTGTAGCGACAGAACAAGGGGATAATGGGATCAAATGTAAATAGGGAAGATTTAGGTTAGATATAAGGCAGAAATTCCTCCCTGTGAGGGTGGTGAGGCCATGGCACAGGTTGTCCAGAGAAGCTGTGGCTGCCTCATCCTTGCCAGTGTTCAAGGCCAGGTTGAATGTGACCTGGAGCAACCTGGTCTAGTGGAAGGTGTCCCTGCCCATGGAAGGGGGTTGGAACTGGATGAGCTTTAAGGTCCCTTGGAACCCAAACCATTCTATGATTTTGCAGGTGATCTCAGTGGAGTATTTGCTTACTGATAGATCTTGGTTTTGACAGGTGAGAAACCTCAGCCTCTGAAGACACCTAAAAAGAGGAGTTATGGCAGCGCATTCAATCCTCCCAGTTCCATAAATTTGCAGGAAAATGATTCTACGGCCACCAATATCGATCCGAAAGAGGATCACAACTACAGTGCCAGCAGCATGGGCTCCCAGCGCTGCGCATCTAGGTCCAGTGTGTCTTCCTTGTCCTCCCTTGATGAGGTGTATGAATTTATCTCCGAGAACAGCCATGATGGAAGTGATGGCAGCGAAGGATTTCACAGCGAAGTGGATACAGACGTTGACTATGAAGATGATCCTCTTGGAGACAGTGGCTATGCATCCCAACCTTGTGTAGATACCTCTGAGGAAAGTCAGCCTAGCAACAAAGCACTCAAGGAGTTATGTCAAGAAATTGATGAAGAGTTGAAAGAAGCAGCAGGGTCTCTGCTCCACCTTGCTGGCATCCAAACATGCTTGAGTTCCTTAATAAGTACTGCAAAGACCCACTGTCACAAGCAAAGGAAGAAATAGTATGTTTGTCAGTGTTGAATATATACATATATTTTTTTTAATTGTGGCAATACTCTTCTACTTTTACCCTTCACAAGGGAGATCAAAGCCATAAGAGGACTCATTGCTTTGTTATTTTTGGCTCTAACTATAATTTAGCCATTTATTTTTCAATCACTGCCTAAAAAGAAAAGTTATTTAATCTTCTCAAAGTAGAAGAGGTGCATGACTTGTGAAAACCTGAAAGCATACTTCTTAATGATCGCTTTTAGTTGGTTTTACTTTCTTTTCCCCAGAGATACGTTGGTTCAGATGCACATTGTGGATCATATTTACAGCTCTGTTGGCTTCATCCACAGAGGGAAGTTTTGCCCTGTCTAAGGGCTCTGGCTTCCACGTAAAGGACTAAAAAGGAGGATAACAAAGAAAGGGGTTTAAAAAAAAAGAGGTCCTGGCTTTGGTTGCCTCCTCCTACCCATCCTCTTCACTCCTCTGAGACAGGTCTGGTGGGAATGCTGGTGAAGCAAATCCAAATGGCTGCAATTTTCAGCCCATCTGACACTGGCTTGAAAACCTGGAGCACTCCAGGAGCTGCTCTCAGCAGCAAAGTACCCCCTGGAAGAGTGTGAGTAAAGGGTAGTGAGGTGGGGACCACCCACAGTTTTCTTCTTTGTCCTCCTTCCCCCAGATGTGCTGTGTGCAGGTCAGATTCCTGAAAGAAAACAGGTTGGGGTTTGTTTGGTTTTTCCATCTTAAGACAAATTGCCTTTTTGAGGGGGTTGCATGTGTCCTTGTCAGGCAGATGCATGCATGCATATGCACACCTTGGATGTAGCCAACAGTGACAGCCAAGTCTGATGTTGTCCTTGTGTTACCACCACTGTTGGTAACTGTGTAGTAGCTGTGTAGTCTGGCAACACCTACCCTTCTGCTCCACTCTGTGGATTCCTGGGGTGGAGGGGAGAAGAACCCAACAGTTGGTAGTGACAATGTGGACAAGGTGCAGGTTTTAGGTGGCTAAGCAGTGAACAGCTGCTTACAAGGGAACATTTTACCCCTTATCTGAAACAAAATAGAACAGCTTCCTTTTGGATCAGTGACCCATGAATTACTTTTGGGGGTTTTGCCCTTTCCTCCCTCCTCCGTTCTTGTTGTTTCTGTCACATGGGCTGTCCATACCTTTTGTTTCCCGATCACTGTGCCTTGTGCTGTGTGAACCCGATCCGCCTCCTGCCACATACGGGCATCAAATAGGCAAGGTTTCATCCTTTGGATGTGCATTGTTGCTCAGGAGGACCTATCTGTTTCGGGAAGAAATTCCTTCACAATTAATTTTTGCAATAAGAGAGTCTCTGTAGAGTTCCCAGACATCCTTCAGCCAAAAATGTTTTAGTTGTCTGGTGGACTTTTTTCCTCTTTTGTAAGTGTTTAGTTTTCTTTGAAGGTCAGTGGTGATTGCGTACAGCTACCTGTAGAAGATGACTTTCTTCTTTCAATTTTCTGTTCAAAATGGGTAAGCCGTTCTGTTGGAGTGGATTTTAACAGTACTGTACGTATAAGGATGCCTTAAGTACGTTGCAGAATTGTATACAGCTATCGAGGTCATCTTTCCTGTTCCTGAAAGATAGCATGGTATGCCATCAGTGTTCTTGCTAACATATGAAGCTATCGCTTGAGCAGGTGTTGGGTAAACTGATTGAAAATTAGGAGCAGAGCCACCTAGGAAACCAGTGTTCCACTGTTTTGGTTGTTGAAAACGGTGCTGGATTCAGCCAACAGCTAACCTTTCCCTAACAGGGTATTTTTCTGGCTATTTGGAGGCCTTTCTTAGACCAGGGTGGTTCTTTTGTGTGTTAGTTTTTGGGTTATTTGCCTTATTTCTTAGTCTCATCATGAATACTGCCATAAACTACGTACTTTAAACACACAGCCATGCTGCTGAAGATCTGTTGCTCTGAGGGCCTTCTGGGGCCCCTTGAAGACAACAGTGGTGCTCCTACTGACTCAGTGGCTGTTGGATCAAGCCTGAAATGTTTGAGGTTCTTTGTGTTTTGGAATTTAAAGCCAATGTTATTTTTTCTTTTGAAAGCACAAACACTAGGGAAAAAAAAAAAGTGTTGTTTTGGGTTTTTTTCCCCCAAATACTTCAGTTTTGAGAATGATCTCTTGAAAGGGAAGAAAAATACTCTGCTGCATTCCTCTTTGTGTGAACACCCGTTAGCCTGCAGCTGTGATAGGGGCAGCATGTGTGCAGACGTGTATGTCTTCTGGATATCACAAGTGGTGCATTAGCCAGTTAGATCTGATACTGGATGTGTTACTGATGGATAGTAGGAGGAAGACTCGCTATTTAAAGGTAAACTAAGTCCCAGTGCAGTTGTTCTTAGGATTTTGAGATGTGAAGATATGAATGCTTGGTGGAATTGCTTTTTGCTCATGGATTGCTTTTGTACCTGGTTGGAAAAGTGCAAAAGGCACAGTTTGTGTCTATGTGAAAATAAGGATCCATCTACACAGAAATACTGTTAACAGACTGGGATTTTGCTCAGTGCCATGATTTCAGTAGTATGCTGTTGAAGGGGGGTGCTGCCTGGCTCCCACTGAAGGTGGTCGCAGCTTTTCTGCAGCTTCCAGTGCAAGCTGGATCAAGGTCCCAGGTATTCTGGAAGTGCTCATGGTCGGCTCTGTGGTTTGGTTCTGAACTGCTTTTTTGCCTCAGATAAAACTTAAGAAGGCTAATACTAGGAGCGTGGCTGTGCTGGTGTTAACCCTGTTGCTGGTTAAGTGTTTCTGAAGGGATGGGGTTGGGGTGCTAACAATGCATTTAATTACCATATGCAACAAGCAATAAAACCGTACTAATCTGAAGTTAGCAATGAAAGCTGCATCAGTGCTTACAGCTTTCAGCCTGGGAGAACTGGAATTGTGCAAGGGGGGAAGCAATCACAGCCTTCCCTGGGGCACAGTGGTGCGGCAGGGCTGCCCTCTTCATGCTTTGCTGTCTTCCCTTTCTCCTCCTGAAGGAGAAGGGAACCAATAAGTGCCCCTGACCTTGTTCCTCACCTCTGCCTGCACATTTTGGCAGGCAAAGGCCACTTGCTTGGTTGTGGAGCATCCCTCTTGGTAGTGGGAGAACAGCTACCCTTCACTTTTGCTTCCATACCTAGCATTGGGTTTGGGTTTGTTTGCCACCTCAGTTACAGACCCTGGTGTATATAGTATAAATGGAGTATAATTTAAAGTTATTTTGATTGTTGGGTTTGGGTTTTTCTTTTTAGTGACATATGTAAGGTGTTCATGCCAGTGGTTGACTCTGATATATTTTGGCAAGCAAAGTATTAATGAACCATGTTCAATTCTTTAAATGCAGTGAAGAAGTGTATGAGACTCATGTACAAGGGAGGCTGCTCTGTTGAGGATGAATCTGATGTGAGTACAATATAAACCTGTATCTGCCTTTCAGATTCCCATACTAAATTACTGCTTTTGCAAAAGTCGCATCAAGCGTTTTGAAATGCAACTGTAAAATGGAAGTTGTGTGGTTTGCAACTTTTCATCAGCCTGAAAAGTAAGTACAAGCTCTGGTTAAAGCAAAGTACACTCATCCACGTTAATAATGGTGTAGTCAAAATATTTATTGAGAAGAAAAGGTAGAATATTTTAAGTGTTGCACCTGCCATTATATCTTAAAGCACATTCTTCACACCTAACTGCCAGTGCCATTATCAAGTCTTGTTTTATAAATGTACATTTCCTCAAACTAAAAAGTGCATAATTATAAGTATTACGTTACTGCCATATAGTGATACAAAACATTTTATAATTGCCAAGTCATTGTAACTATTATTTATTTAAGAGTGAATTGTAAGAATGCTTTCTGATCAAAAGAACCAGAGTTGTTTTTAAACTGTTCCTGTTAGCTTGTTTCTAATGTAGCATAAGCAATGTCCTTGGGTTTGTTTAGAATAAATTTGCCAGTATGTGACCAATTCTAACCCTTTTTCCTCCGGTTTAGTCCTTTACCCGTTTTAAAGACGATTTACAGAAGTTTAGTTTTTTGTATGCTAATCTCTGTTAATTAAAATGTTTATAAATTTTATTTTTACCAAAGAGATGCAATTCATTATGACAAAATATTGCAGAATAAACTTTGTTTTATAACATTTGTGACTTTTTCTGCCCACATTTTTCATTCTGATGATCAAAGGGGCTTTTCTAAAATAAACAGCATTGCAAACAGAAAGCGCTGTGTGCTCTCTTTATCTACAGACCCTTGTTCCCAGGGCCCCACCTTCCCATTTAAACCTCATCCATGAGACTGGGCTAGTGTAAAAAGCTAAATGTGCAATTCATTGTAGGTTAGTTAAGACAGTTGCACGCATGTGGAAGACATCTGTTAAATACCTTCTCAGTCCACAGTAGGATTTGCTTATAGTCAGGTTCACCCAGGTAGTATTTGAAGAGTGTCTTACTAAGGCCAAGATTTTAACCTGGATTTTAACCTGGAACTTGAGGAACTAATAGAAGGGCAGC
The DNA here is from genome assembly GCA_025447955.1 of Psilopsiagon aurifrons. Lineage (NCBI taxonomy): Eukaryota > Metazoa > Chordata > Aves > Psittaciformes > Psittacidae > Psilopsiagon > Psilopsiagon aurifrons. The sequence goes on from JAOEHY010005189.1 coordinate 16,995, forward strand.
AGAGCTCAAAGCGCCATCCAGCCTGGCCTTGACCACTTCCATGGTGAGGCAGCTTATGGAGAGATGCGTGGTAACTTCCCTTTACTCCTTTTACTTTCATTAAGGAAACAAACATTAAACTGTCCATTTCTGTAGAAGGCCTTCCACTGCCTGAGAGGCAGAAGTACTGGAGGGGGACACAAAATGGGATGACACTTCTTTCTTTTAAAAGCAGACGTGGGTACGCCTCTTCCATTTTATTTTTCAACCTAGTAGTATCACTGAGTTAAGTTTCCTCTGTAGGATCTGATGGAAATGCATCTGTTCCTTCTGCAATACTGTCCTTCATCACTATATAAAAACCAATTTAAATCACAAATTACAGCATATATATGCACTATTAATATCTTTGATTTAGTGTTCATCTTAATATACTGATGAAAGAACAACTGCTCTAATTAGTTTGGACAAAATCACAGCTATGTATTATATGTTAATGATGTCTAATTGTTATTCACTATATTATGCTAAGAGAGCTTGGAGTTCATTGCTAAATTTCCCAAGAGTGTTTTCCTCTGTTACAACTTTGCTGGAAATTACCTTCTGTATGGAGCCACAACTCAGAATAAAGCATTAACTGAGGTAATCACCCACTTATGCCAGCTGTATTTTAAGGACGTTTGTGGAGGAAATACTTAATAGATAATTTAGAAAAAATGGCTGTCTAAATTTGACACAGAAGATGGTTATACTTAAGCAGATCTTGAGCTTCCAGATACCTGTAAGTGTTCTTAGCTTGAATAGTTTGAGTAAATAGATGTAGCTGTGAACATCTGGTGTGCTTAGAGGTAATCATGTGTGAATATCAGTCCAGCAGTGTTACTGTCAACTTTCCCAGCTTACTTGGACATAGAAACTCTCTTCCCCGTTTTTACCTGTGAGGGTTGTCCTTGCACCTGACCTGTTAAAGCCCTATCACCTCTGCTCCAATCTTCAGTTGGGTATTCTTGTTTTCCCTTTTCTTCTGGAAGACTCTGCTTGAAGGTACCTGCTCTTACAGTTACAAACTAGTTATAGCTAACCTAAGATTATTAACTACCCTCTGCCAGTGTTAGTTTAAACAGCTCTTTGTTAAACATCAGTGTTTGTTTTCCTATTGCATCAGTACAAAAGCAGTTGTTTCCCTTCCTAGGTTCTTGACTTATTAAACAAACCAAGATAATTTGGTTTCTGTTTTGAAGACATGATCTTCATTCTTCTGTGCATCAGTTCTCGTTTTAATTCAGCCTGCTGGCACATGCATGAGAAGAGCTATAGACACTCTTCTAGAGTGCTGGTGCTTTTTGTAACCTGGACTTAGTATTCCCTGGCTTGCAGCACCGCTCTTGCCTGCTGTGTCCATGGCCTTTGCCTGGTCATACAGAATTGACTAATCCTGTTATCAACTGATATGTCCATGTCTTTGTTCTCTTCCATTGCTGCCAAACAGTGAGGCTGCAGTTGGCAGAAAAAGTTGGTAGTTCATGACCTGGAACTTGGTTTAATGAGATCTGTCTTGATCCTGATTCTTTGTGATCTCTCCTGGTGACCTTCCTGCTCACCAGGAACTCCTCCTTGGCACAGCTCATGCAGCTAAAGGAAGAAAGACAAGATTTGTCAACCATGACATGTATTTCATCGATGCATGTTGCCATTCAGATCATTTTGCAGTCATCTACAGAGTGGTTTGGTTTTTCTTGCTTGTTTGTTTAAGACAGTGGGGACAGATCAAAGGTGTCTTTGCCTCATGTCTTAGTAGGAGATGCTGCACTTGCCATTGTCAAACTTCATTTGAGTCATCAGAATGACTACCCTCAACCACTTACTTGTCTGTGCTCTTTCACTGCTGGGAGAAGGACATCCAGTTTCTTAAAACCAGGTATGTGTGCTGAGCATTATTTTATGCTTGTTGCCATCATCTCCATTTCCATAGTATCTTGACTTTCCAAGCCCAAATAGGCAGCATACAGTTTTGGACTGAATACCTGATTTCTGTATCCATTCCAAAGACACTGGTAGCAGTTAAGCACTTGGGTATTTTGATGTCCAGAAATGCAGGTTGGTCCCTACAGACCAACCTCGGATCTACTTGGTGTGTTTATGTGCATTGCTGTTAGGCAGATGTTCAGAAAAATCTCTGTAGGTGCCTGTATCAACCTTTACACAGCATCACTTTTAAAAACAGATACTGTGCCTCAAAGGCTTTTTTTTGATGTAATTAACTTGGTATCTTGGTTTTCCCAGTTGTTTTAAATGCTAAAATAAACTCAGCAAACTACATTTTCAGTTATTTTCAGTAAGGGTACATTTTATTCTCATAAGCGTGTTTTCTGAGCTGCTTGGTGGAGGTTTCCATGCTCTGAATACAAAGTCAGACCTCCACAAATCACTGGCATTTTGATTTGTCTTTTGGCTCTGAGTAATCTGAAAAGATTAAAAATCCACCTGTTGAGTTCTGATGATGGTGTGCTGGGCAAAATGAGCTGCTGTTTTGTGCAGCCTGCGAGCACTTCCATGGGGCAGGTGAGGTGCAGATAGAGCTCAGTCATTTCAACAGAAAAGATGTCTCCTTAAATCTCCAAGTGGCTACACAATTCTGGGCATTAACTTGGGTGTGATTGTGTTCTATGCTACCTTAAAAATGATGCTGCCGTGCTGCATGATGTCACCTTGACCCAATCATAACCCATTTTCTGTGAGCATAATCCTAGCTCCCCAGAGAAGCATCCGCTGAGCGACAGCAGCATCCCATGCAGCCGTTGCTAAGCAACAAGATTCAGCTTTCAGCAGGATCTAATTTTAAAGTATTTAACCCTAGATCTGTCAAGGCTCATTATTTTCGATGTGGTTGTTAATCCCTACTTGTTGGTGTCCAACTTCACAAATACCCTGCTCCTGGTAGTGTTGCTGGTTTATTTATCATAGATAGTGGCTCATAAGGAGGAGAAGCATCTCACCTTCTGGTGAGCACCCCAGGTAGACCTTGATATCAGATTTCATTTCAGTGATGATCTACACACAGAAATATGGGATGCAAGTAGAGGTGGAAAATAGTGCATTGTCATTTGGTGAATCTTCCTTTCTTTGCTGGCTCACACCACTAGTGTGCACCTACTTTCTTTCTAAGGAATGATGGTTTTCCAGTGAATGAATGTTTACAGATGGGCAGCTGGCAATCACACTTAAGCTTCAATTTTTAGTGACGTTACGTGTCCACTTCTAGCTGAATTTCATCCAGGTTAAGAAGCAAGTCATTGTACCTAAAACCACTCAAAAAACCTGCTGTCATTTTGAAATGTTAAGGGGGTTTTAATACCAGAAAAAAACAAAACCCACCAAACCCACTAAGTTCTGCACAACAGCTCCCTAAAACGTAGGTAACAAAAAGAACAAACAACCCACAAAACACCAAAACCAACAAAGAAAAAGATTAGATTATCACAGACTTTTAAAAAGCTAATATAGTTCATCCCAGCCTTGTAACCCCACCTAAGATTCTTCCTCCTCCCATCGTTAGGATTTAAAATGGACACTGTTGCTCCTCATGCTGTTTCTCTTTTCCAGTTCATGCTAATCTGCAAAGATAAACCTGTCTCTGCCAAGGCACTTTTTCCAGGAGGCAGCTTGAAGGCAATACTCTCCTGCTCTGTCCTCCTGAGGTGTCCCCCCTTCCACTGATTCAAGTTCAAGGGCTTGCGATGTACAAATACCTGTATATCACCTTCTCTTTCCACATGGTGTGTTGTGCCTTGTTCCTGAGCTCTGTCAATGAGGAACCCTGCCCCACATCTCCTCCATCCTGCTTCTTTTTCCACAACATTCTTTACACAACAGAAGCCCAAATTACTTCTGGAGGTGCCGCAATCTTTTTGAAACTAAAAATGCTCATGAACAGGAATAGTTCTGATTGTTTGCTAAACTGCAGGAAAATCTTCCAGATCCCTTTTCTTTCTCTGCTCATGTGTCTGTCTCTGGAGAGCTGAGAAAATGAAGACAACCCCATGCCATGTTTGCTGCAGGTAACAGCTTCTCACATGGGTGAGCCTGGACTTCTGTCAAAGGCTGGGTCCACAACTGGTGTATGTGAAAGAGCATCCACTTCTCACTGCATGATCTTCATAACACCCCTTCTCCATTCAGTCTTTTATCTTTTTCTATGCAACTGGACAATATGTCTCTAGAGATTTAATGTACACTGTATTTTTCATTCTCCAGCAAATGTAAAAGACCAGAACCTGAGTGCCGGCAGTTTTAGCTGGGCCAATGTTTCTCAGCAATGGCCCCTTCAAGCATGAAAAGCAAAGTAAGAAATGAGGCTGCAGATGTGTAGACCTTCAACAGAAGATGACACAGCTAGGGAAGAGTTTTAATTTTCCTAGAAGAGGAGGAATTCCATATTCAACAAAACGGAAGTAACAAACTTTTTCAGCTGTTTCTAAGTTCTGCTGGTTTATGAAGTGTCAGTAAGGATTTGCTGTGAAGATACAGAAGTTGCTGCTGTTGCACCAAGGCTGGTATGTGTTGTACCCAAGTGGAATATGAGCTGCAAAGTCAACTTTGAATTATCACAGGCAGCTGTCTACTTAGGCTTTTTTCATCTTGTTCTCAGCAATTTCTTTTTACACAAAGCCACCACTCCCCCAGCCACGCACACACCCTATAGATGACTCAAGCTATTTATCCTATGGGCTGGGAAGGGATATGAGAGACAGAGACTTGTTTTCTATTTTTAAATGCTATGGAAACAGTGAAATTATGATAATGAGGACCACAAATAATTAAGAGAAACTGTTCTGTGAAGTGCATAGTTGTATGGGCATATACCTTCTTTTGTTGTTTTGTTTTGTTGGGCTTTTTTGAGTACTTTCCTTTACCAGAACAATCAGAGTTTGAAAGAGGTGAAAGGTTATGAACAACAAACGGTTTGTTACAGAGTCACCATGAGAAATAACGAGCCTGTACAGTGAGCACACATCCTGCTGTTCATACTTGCTGTTGCTAAGATAACAGAAACAAAACACCAGTTTAGGGTGTTTGCAGCTTCTGAGGATGTGGTTTATGCATTGCTTGCAATAGTCTGATGACTGAAGATGGCTCCCTTCCAATCATTTATGATTTTTTTTCCAGGTCTTAGAAACCTTTTTGTTGTGAACACTTGTAAGCATGTAAGTGATGACAGTGAAGTTTATTTTCACTAAGCTCAGAAAACATTCTGAGTAACTCAAAGGATATTCTTTTAGTCTTCATTTCTCTACCTGCACCTATTCACAGAGTATGTGAGTACAAGTTCTTACTAATGGGATAGAGGGGAAGGCACTGTTTGAGAAGGGAAGGGAAGATAAATGAGCTTGGAAATAGAACATATCAGAACAATCACTGTAATTCTTTAATAAATTCTTTTTCTCAAGAAAGCATCAAAACTTCAACACCCATTACAGCAGCTGCTGAGCATACACATAAAAAAAGTACGGCTTCAGTTCCACTGTATATCCCTTGTTTTGCATTTTCCCCCACAAAAGGCAACAAGACAAGAAAAATGCTCTGACCCTTGGAAGGGATTTCTTTGCTCAAGATGTCATGCTTTAGCTTGCAATAAGTCCTGCTGCCACAACGTGCTCTTATATCTGTGTGGGTGCATTTGCAGAAGCTAGTATTTTGTGGGTCCTGTGGCAATGATCCCACACTGGTTGGCATTCCACTCCCTTCATCTCTTGCTCTGAACTTCTGATGAGAGGATCAGTCCTTTGGAATTACACACCGAGTCACTGATGAGGAAGCATGCGACACCACGCTGCAGCAACACGCATTGTGCACCTCTCCGGTGCAACGGCTGGATATCCTTGCTCTTGAGAGAGAGAGATGAGTGAGTATTAAGTGACTGTGAGGAAATGGCACAATTCAGACTTTCTTTCCACAGCTGAAAGTAGGGGAGTGGCACTGCAGCTGCAATGCCAAATCAAAAGGAACTAGGAAATCTAAGGATTTCCTAAGAGGAAATAAGAAAGACAAACAAAACCATGCCACAGACCTTTTTGTTACCTGCATGTTTGAGGAACTTTGACTCAAGCTGTTCACCAAACACCACCATGGAAAGGTGATAAATTGTGAATTGTATGTTCCTAACATAGGGCCTGTAGGATCCATGAAAAACTAGACAGGGCCACTTTGAAATACAAGAGGCTGGCCTGATGCTCCAAATACACTGAAGTAGAGCTATTCCACTGAACCTAAAAATCCCTCAGTCAGCTCACAGCCTTTGAGCAGTAAAAGCGCCATCTTTTCATTCACTCTGCTTGCGTTTTAAGAAACCAGCATTTCCTCCTATGATAAATGCCCTGTATAATGCACATTTGGATCTTGCTATTCCAGATGGACGCAGGCAAACAAATTCTGTGTTCCTCCACCCTGAATGCTAGCTGCCCAGTCAGAAACACCGTTGTTGTCAGTGCGAAAGCAATTCATTCTGCTACAACTAGGCTCTGTAATTCCCCCAGCTCCCTTTCCCAGCTTTCAGCTGTGAAACCTCTCTGCCAGCATTCACTGCACCAGACACAATGGGAAAATGTTATCAGAAGAGCATCTTTGAACACAGCACATACCAGGACTACTGTATTTTGCAGAGAATGCTCAACGCATTTCAGTCTTAACACTTCACGAAAGACATATCCTAGAAAATGCAAGCCTAAAGATATAGGTTTCAAATAAATTGTAAAGGTTTGGGTTTTGTTTTGGGTTTTTTTTAAATTTTCTAGTATAAAATTACTGCACTGACATGTGAGGACATAGTATAAGGTGTGCTGCTGTTAACCCTGGCATGAAAAATGGGGATTGCAAACTCCATTTACTTCATTAAGAACTTCGGTGGAGAATACAAAATGGAGTGGAAGGAGTAGTCTATCACAACTCTAATGTTAAAAACTAGAACTTCCTTATTTCTTATTTCAGTATTGCTATTTAAGATCTTGTGGTCATACAGAACAGCAGTAAGATCATTTGGATGAATAGTGACAATACATGTTTTGCTTTATCACCCCTTTTAGACTGCCTAAAAATGTGCAGTCTCTGTTCTTGGCAATATGGATCAGTGACATGCCTCCAACATTAAGACTTACTGTGGAGATACAAACATATTTACTAATCTGGCCACTGTATCATATTCAGTGCTTGCCAACTCCGCTACCATGATAAGCAAAAGAACAGCACACACCATCAAAGCCTCGAGACTAAGGAAAAGGATTAGCTTCCATTAAGGGCACCTACTATCTACTCCTACTTTAGGGAAACAAAGAGAAAAGGAGGTATGAAAATGATAATTTAGTGTCTCTAGCATTACCTGCTACAGAGGAAAGGCTATGAAGACACCATGCAACAAAATAATCTCCTGTTACATCTCTATCCTAGACCAGGAAGCCCTTAACCTGCAGATGCTCAGTAAGTAACTGGTGAGGTATCATGGTATCATCACACTTCTGCCTTGTTATTCTTTCCGTTTTCCAGTCATTTTCAGAAGCAAAATCCCACGTTGGTTGGATATCTGGTAGGACCAAACGCACCTATTACAGTTGTCTTCAGATTCTGCTTAAAGAGGGGTGATGGTATACACACACTTTAATACTTGGCAAATCTGAGGATGAAGAATAACAAACCCAGGAGATAATCAGCGCAGCCTAAGCAGTGTCGGAAGGAGGATGGCTGAATGGAGAAGGTGAAACAAACGGATCGATAGGCTGGAGGCAGCAGAGAAGCCTCCAGCCCCCGGGAACCACGGGGTGCAGACACTCAACATGACCCCCGAGCCTACTTCCTGCAGTTTAAGAGCCAGTTACCCGTGTTCCCCTTCATCAGGACACAATGGCACTGAAGGTTGAGCGCAGTAGAGAGAGCCAAGTGCTGGCACCTACTAACCCCATCCCCGCCATGAGGAATTGCTTCACTGCCTTTTGTCTCATTTCCTCACGCATGGCACTGCAAAGAGCGCATCTGCATTGGCGCTACGTGCGCCATGTCAGACACCGCGCTCCGAGGCGGCACGGCGCCCCGCTGCAGGCCTCCGTCCCCGCACGCCGGCCCTCCTCCGCCAGCAGCACGGCCCAGGCTCAGCCTCTGCCGGCCGCGGGGACGGCAGCGACCACCCGGGACCCGGAACACCGGCGGCGCGGGGCG
>JAOEHY010005193.1:0-15124 GCA_025447955.1 Psilopsiagon aurifrons
CACAAGTCAAAAACACAGTGCTGCACCAACTACTAAGAAGGAGAAAAATGACTGCTACTGCTGAACCCATGACATGCTGTCAAAATCCCATGTCATTATCCATTTCAGATCCCTTGGAAGGAAGGTGGAAGCAGCAGTTACCAATGATGTATTTTATCGTTTGGGCCACACAGTAGGGCAAACCTGAAGCTGCATCCAAATGTGTGGCTTGTGTCAAAAAAAAAGAGAAAACATAAATGAGCAAACAAAAACTGTATCGAAACATTTCATTTGGGGACTTTCAAAAGGAAACATTTTGGCTTTTCATTTCATAATGACATTTCCAGTGCTAAAATTTAAGTGAAGATGCTCAAAAAGGTAAGGAAAAGGTTGCTTCTTCCCAGCTTCTTTTTTTTTTTTTTTAATATATATGTATAAAATCTTTCATTTTGCTTAAACAAAATGTGTCTGGATTGACCTGAAACTGTTTTTTTGAGATGGGAGATTTCAGGCTGCAGAGAAAAGAGTCTTCCACACACATATATCTATTTATGGCATATTTACATATGACATTTACACTTAGGAAAGATAAAAGCAAACAACTTCTCTATCATGTGAGTAAAATGGCAGTCAAGCTACCAGGAGACAATGCTTGTGTCTGGAGTCTACTCATTTCCATAGTCCATCCTGCTCCGCAGTGTACATTTCTTTCAGCATGAGTTATCTTCCAGAGCAGTCAATTCAAAGCATTTTTTGATCCATTAAACCTCTTCTACCACAGCCACATCAGTTAGTAACATCCACAACAACATTTTTCTCAGATTAAGAAAACTGGGACAGTTGTGGTATTAACTGCTTCCTCCTTGCATTGCACATCCTGAAGGTGTGTTCAATCTGGGAATGAGAGAACATCTTTCAAACTGCTGTGGCTGTTGAAAGGTGCTGTACTGGTGGACAGCTTTCTAAATCTCACTTTCTTCAAAGACTTCTTCAGTTGTCTCTCCAGTGGTGACTTCTCCTTCACTGCTGTCTGACATGCTTGCCCGGGGACAAGATGGGAGAGCAGAGCCTGGCTCTGGACTGAGATCTCGCCTCTGCTTCACTAGTACCTGCTGGAGCTGCATGCCCCAGGGCTCGCTTGCCTCCAGGCACAAGTGGTATTTGCTACTCAGGTGCTGTTTCTTTCGTTTCTGTGAGCATTTCCTGAGGTATTTGATGTTTTCCCCAAGAAAGCAGAGTTTGCATCCAAAGGGATCTGCTAGCAGGAAGCGGGACCACTGCTTCTGGAGCTCTGCTTTCACCTGGGGGGAGAGGGGGAGAAGAAAACAGCTTGTCCAATGCGATGTCTTGTGACCACGCTGCAGCCCACTAACCCAAATGCTAGCTGTAAAGTGAGAGGAACTGTAGAAGTGCATTTGAATCCCAACCCTGCCAGAGTGCATGCTGTTATCTTTGTCCAAAGTAATTACACCAGTTCGAAAGAATACGTGCATGCACTGTAATAAGCAGAGCTAGTCCATGAGTTCATCCTTATTGGTGTCATTAATATGCTTTACTAACAACTAAAAACCCATCGCATTCGCTTACCTCTCCGTTAGCAAAGCAATATAAAACTGCTACAAAAAAACCCTGGAAGAGAAAGACAGCAAGAGGAAAATGTTAGAGTGCACTGGGAACACCCAAAGCTTTAGTTTAAAGATGACATTAGCATTAAAGCATAAGTATAAACAGTGCTGCTTAATTTTCAGAGAGGAAACTAGTCACCTGTATTTACTTACTACTGAAGTACCCATTAACTTGCTTTCATATGGTGCCTTAGCAAATGTAGGGCACATTTGGTGCAGGTGCTGAAGAACAGACAGTATAAATTTTGATCTTCCATATTATCTTCATTTTGCCAACACATAATATTTTTTTTCAAGCTACTGCTATTATACCATGATTCTGCTATTTATAAACATGGTAAAACAAGAAAATGCAGCTTGGGGTCTCATATTAACCATACACATGTTTGAATTTACAGATGAGACTACTGAGAGGGATCTCATTTGGGTGGTTTTTAAAACCAAGTGACGTATTAAGTGATTAGTGCTTGTTTAAGGCTCAGCTGTCTTTGGTGTTATGGCTATTCTGTGTCGCCATATTTCCTTTGAAATCTATTTAAATAAACACCTTTAAAAACATTAAATCCTAGAGATTAAACTTGTTTTAAAGTAATTTCAAAATGACTCTTCCCATTTTCCTCCTCAATCTGTAGTTGAGCTCAGATCAAAACAGCTTCCATGCATCTCAGCCCAACATCCTGGCACAGATATGCAGATTTATTACCATTGCTTCAGGAAATGCACTTCCTTTGGTATGTCTAAACACATCTATGACACGAGCTCTGATGAAAAGACTAAGTACTGTTTACTATCAGTCCCTAACCAACGTTCACATCACAAGTAAAAGGTATCGTAACCACATCTGATACAACTGATGTCATTCAGTTGTTTTCATGCTCCTGCTTTTCCAGAGACGTTTTTCTCACACAAAAACCTAAAAAGGATCTCACATATATATAACATCTTTTATTCTATCTAGCATTAACAAATAGAACCTATCCTGAAAGGTTTGGAGCCATTAATTCCTTAGTGCAGTAAGTATGAAAAAGAACAGTTTGTCTGCCACACCAGTGGAAATGGGAGCAGGAGAAATGGCAATCGGAATTGCTTCTTTTGTGTATTTTTACTATATTTCATGTTTCACCTGGGTTATGGTTAGCAAGATGTAGGCAATTTTGACATATTATTGATCAGTGTGACTTTTAAATGATCCTTTCCACAAGAATTGCTTCACAGAAATAAAAAAGAACAAAAAAGAACAACCACCAAACTCAAAATCCTGTGGTCATTAGAGTTTATAATAGATGATATTTTACTATAGGGATAAATTTTAGAATAGAATTATAGAAGACTGAAACCATGGAGCTTAAAAAATAGGGTTTTATCCAGAACTGCTTCTGCACCTGGAAAACAGTTCTCCTTTGGGGGTAGAAAGTCCATGAAAATGCCTCCAATTGGGTGGGGTTTTTTTGCGTTCTGAGTATCAACTCTGTATTTGGCCTTGCAAGCACCACAAGCAGAAAATAGCATCCGAACTACATGGTGCTGCTCAGTCCTGTGGCTACTAAGCCTGCTGATACCAGCTGCCAGAAATGTAGAAACTTAGCAGATTAGGAGAGGGCTTTGGCGCTGCTGCACTGAATCCAAGTCTGTAAATACCTGTATGAATTTAGTTCACTGCTGCTGCTAGATCAGAACATGCAGCGATGGGCAGAAGCACTATAAAATCATACCAGAAGGTGGAAAATTCAGCTGATGTTTGATGCTAGTTTTACATCCTGATTTATTTAATGTCATACATGGAACTTCATACTTGGGAATCTTGTCCATGTGCCATCACTTCTATTTTTAAAATGATCGCAGTGTGATGGAAAAAGAACCACCAAAAAATTCAGCAATGTTCTTTAGCATAATAACCAATGGGGAAGGATGAGTACATGTGTAAGCCTCAGAATTAATTGTTCTTCAGCTCTATGGACAGTAGCAACATGATCAATTACTCATTAAAACAGCAGCCTTTGCCCATCAGAGACCAGTATTTTTTCCTGCATGCACCAAGTGAGCAAAGATGTTTCAATTGCTCCACTTTCTGTAGAGAAGCAGCAGCATATATGCAGCAGAGCTCCTACTGAGGATTTAATTCTGTGCTGTTTGAAAACATTGGAGTTAAGGCCTCCTGTTGAGCTCCCACGGTAATTGTTTTTCTATAACAAAACAGTTTAACTGCTTTTTGAAACTACTGAGAAGATTTACAGACTAAACAACTGCAGTGTGTACGGTTTATGTGCTTTTTAGCTAATCCCCTCACAAATAAGGCTGCAGCTAAAAAAACGAATCTGCAATAAACATTGTCGAAGATCTCTGGGTGTTTTGCAGGGAAGTTTTGCTTCTAAAATGTGCCGTGTAGCTGAGCAAGTGCGTGTTCCCCCAGAAGGAATGAAGTTTGTGTTTTCCAGCAGGGATGAGCAAGCTCGCTTCTGTGCCAGCTTTCTTTGTACGAGCCAGTAAATTACATTTTCACTTCAAATGATCCTTAAAATAATATCGAGTCACTGCAGGCTCTCCAAGTAAGGATATGTCTAACTGAGGAACATGCACTCTGACACCATCGAATTAGATGTAGATTCCTGACCAATCATTGTAACTGAGAGTGTACTACCCTGTAGCTTTTGTGTATGAATGTACCAAAGAAGTCCCCATCGTGTGTGCTTGATCTGTGGGAAACCACCAAGCACCCACCTGAATCAAAAGCATTATCTCTGCTGAATGTGTGGCAACTGGTTTATTGTGCGCCAGGTAACAAACCCACCTTCAGGATAACACTACCATTTTTTGAACATGCAAGTTTTGGAATTTCTTTTTATCTTGTTACTGCAATAGTGTATTTAGAGACACTGGACTTGAAATATAATATTAATCTATAGGTGGGCCACATATAGATGTGGATCTATGACCCCTAAAACCAATACTTGCAAAATGGTACTTACATGAAATGAGCTCATTGTTAACTGAATGAAAAGTCTTATATGTCTTGAAAGTCCTTCCACCTGCTCGTCAGTGATGAAAGTAAATACAAATTCGTGGATTCCCAATAGTGGAATCAGCACAAGTGTAGATCTTGCCAATCTTAAAAAGAAAATGCTTGATTAGAGTGGGGTTTCAACATCTTTGGTTCAAAAAAATAAAATAAAATCAAATATTCAGCTACAAATAAATGATTCCTTAAATACTTCCTCAAATATTAGTAATTTTGTGATTTTGAGGGCAAATTCCCAGAGAAGAATTTTGGGGCAGTCTGTACAGGAACAAATCATGGCTTTGGGCGTAAGGTGAAAAGCTGGAAATTTTAAATTGAACAGAAAGGCCACGATCAGCAAGCTTGCATTGCTAGGTGACCGAAAAATATTTACATAGCCATACATGAGCGATCTGTTAACAGGTTTCTGAGGCCTTCCTGCCACTGCTGAAGCTCTGTGTAGTTGCACAGAAGGTTTCTGTGGTACCTTCAGCAGTCATCTACTTTTAAAAAGCACAATGTTTTTTTATGGAAGACCATCTTCTGTAAGAAGTTTGAGAATGTGTTTGCATTGATGAAAGAGGAGAGCTGAAAAGTGAGTCCTGAAGAAGACTGCATTGTGAATAATAGGTTGAATCTTAGAAAATACAGCAAAACGGTAAGCAGTAGAAAAGAGAACTCAACGCAAAACATGTTTAATGCTGCTGTCTGGGACGATCATCACAGCAATCTGCAGAATATATCTAAGACCTTTTCAACCTTGAATGTTTAAGGGAAACGGAAATACACTTCTTGTTTGGGATTTAATAGGAAGTTAGAAGTGGAATTTCTATTCTGCTGCCCAGTCCTGTAAGACAATAAAATGGGGACTCAGGACTGTAGTAGCAGACAGAGGTCCACAATGCTTTGATTCAAGATACCAAGTGCTTGAAAGAGCTGGGATGTAGAAAGCAGTTAACAAATCCTCAGGTTTCCATTATTTAAGTGCAGCTTTCACTGCACCCTCAGCGCTTTGCAGAGCAGCCTGTCTTGGCTGGTCCCAAAAAGTGGAGAGGCCAAAAAGTTGCCCTTTATGCAAAGGCCAACTCCAGGACTTTTCATAAGACATGATGTACCATTGAGACTCAAGCCGGAGAGCCCATACCAGGGCCCACAGGAGTGTAGACTAAGGATAATATTCTCATTTGGGTTTACAAGAAGACCAGGAACATTCTTGAATCAGTGTCTGTCAAAAAGGTAGATGAGAAATGCTAATGTCACTTCATCTTCTACACCTTTTTTTGTTTGAGGACGTTTAGTCACACGCTCAAGGAAAACAATGCATCACAGCAGTGGAGGCCATGGGTGTACAGTGAGGATACATGAGAGCAGAGATTTTACTGCATTGCAAAGTCCTTGAGAAAACGCCCTTAATACCCAGGACACAGTCACAGACCTGCCATTGCCTCTCACATAAGAAAATGTTCCTCCAGATGGCTTTCCTATATCACACTCTGAATCTTTGTTGCACCTCGTGGTGGTAAGTAAATGTCTGATCTGCCAGGGCAAACAGGCAACCTCCTGATATTATGAGAGATTAAAAAGGAGGCTGGGACGTTTTTGTTATTACTTACCTGTATTTGTAGTCATGAAAGCTCATTTGCTGAGCTTTTAGCTTGGAAATCAGCATCCTGAGAATTTTTAAGAAGATGCCAAAGTTAACCTTTAAAGAAAAGACATATTGGTTACTTAGAATAAATTCTATGACACTGCTCATACAGCTATGAAATAAATGTGAAATTGATATTAAACACTTGCAAAACCTGTCACCAACTAACCAATATGCAGTTGTGATTGTAATGTCAGACAGCTTTTTGCTTTCCTCATATAAGTTACAGACAATACATCAAGGGCCAATAGCCACATCCTGCTTGGTAGGACCAGGTCAGAAATCAGGAACGTGCTTTAGGAAGTCAGGATAGCCCTGGCACAGCCTGACCAGCGAGGTGCTGGAATCTCCGCTCCTGGGACATCTCAGAACCTGGCTAGACAAAGCTGTGGCTGGCCTGATGTGTTGTTAGCAGTGATCCTGCTCAGAGTGAGTAGCTGGGTTGGAAACTTCCAGGGGTCAATTCCAACCAATCCTTCTCAGGAGAATGCCCAAAACAGCTCTGGTTGTGCTCTCAGCTACTGCAACGGGATTGCTATGCAGCAAGAAATACGGCTCTCAGCATAACAGAGAATAAAAGAGAAGATAGAAGTGGGATTTCTGTGTTCAGGTCCTTGCTTTAGGGAGCACTTACTCAAGCTCTGCTAGATGAGAAAGCTCCTTACAAAGTACTCCTAAGTCCAACTGGTTTTGAAGTTCGGTTTGCTGGCAACTGAGCTCCATCCAGCCACTAGCTCACCATCACCACCTTCCTTCTCCAGGGAGGAGAAGAAAATTAACTCTATCCCAGCCAATACGCAACAGGCAGTTAGGTTTAAGAAAGTCAGCCCAGGAAAAAGCTGCGCCTGCTCCTCTATGCCCATTGCTGGGATGTGATGGTCAGAGGCTACATGCTCAGAATAAACTCAACTGCTGGGGCTATCTGACTCTGACATAGTACCAACACAGATCCCAAAATGCAACAGAAAAGAACAGGGATTTAAAATTATGTTAGAGGAATAACATATGTATATATCTATCTATTATTAACATATAAATCTAAGGTGACCTCTCTATTTGCCAACTTCAATTAGAGGGATGTTTGAACAAACGTTGATCCTTTCTGCCACCTTATGTCCTCCTCAGTGTGTCTGTATATCAGTCTGTAGAAGGAAACACTGTCTTTCTTGTTCCAAAATATTCAGGGGCAAAACCAACATTAATTACAATGAAAAACAAAGGGGCAAAACCAACCAACTGCATGAGAACATAAGCTGTTCTGGACACACAGCAGAGTCCCACCTATCAAAATTGTGTTCATAATCACATCCTCATGCATTGTTTCGATCAATGTTTCCATCTCTTTGTTATCACCACATTTCAGATGTACTTTTTCTTTTTTGCATTTGTTTAAGAAAAAACCCTTATATCACACTCTTGAAATGCTTCATTTCTTTTCATAGGGTAAATGCCTTCTCCCCATGAGCATCAGCCATTGGGAGTCTACTGCTACTTCTCTGCATCCCTATTATCACCAGATCATCCTCTACAGAGAATTTGGAGCATTCTAGAGATGCTCACCGCATGATGTGACTCTCCTAAGTAACCTTCTCACTGGAAAAAATTAGGGAAAAATGTGAGAAGGAAAAAATAAAAGCACAAAAGTCTCCGTTTTTGATATAGATGGAGCTGTGCAGAATTCACTGCTCAGATAAAATGATCTGAGAGGTTGGCACTGAAATCTGTTTTGTTTGCAGACAGACAGAAAAGAAGCTAAGCCATTCCGCCCACAGTAATTAATTTACTGCATTTTTTCTGTTGCATCTTTCCTAATCCAGGAATTGGATTATACATGGAGAAAGGGTCACAAAGGACAACCACACTTAAGTATGATATTAGAAACAGCTGAAATAATCCTTACTGCAATGGAAAACAGCATTGGTCCTCGGATAATCCACCAGATTCCCATGTGTTCATTTGTTCCCCAGCAGCTGAAAAATAATTTAAAGTACAACTACATAATTTCCATAGAAAGCTTAGATTGCCCAAATATATCTTTTAAAAGGAATTTAACAAAGTTCAGCTTTTACAGGTGGCAACCAGGAGAAATGGCATAAAACTGGGAAGTTTCACCAATAACTGTAATCGTGTTTATTCTGAAGATCTTCCCACCAGAATGTTGAGAGAGGTTTCCCTGGACTGCAAACTTCAGAGCTATCTGGCAAACTTACAGTCTATGAATCCACACAAGAACTGTACATGGCAGCAAGCTTTCATAATGGAATTCATCCTACTAAAATATATCTATCTAAAACTGGAAACGGGTCATGGTTCTTGACCTGCTAAAAAACATGCACCGTTCCCTGGAAGCTGTCTCCTTCCCTCTGCTCTAACCTGTTTGTCACTTGCACATGTTCCTTCTGGCTAATTAACCTGAAACTCTGTAGGATCTTGGCTTGTCATTTATAGTTTATATAGCATCTAACTGTACAAGACTGTAATCGTGATTTGGTTCCTGATGTTGTTTAATAACTGTATTGATGCCCCAAAACGCAACTCACTAAGAACCATTAATAAAAAAAGGGGAACAAGAGAAATCATGCATAAACCCCAAAGTTTATGTGGTGCCATTAACAATGTCATTGAAGACCAGAAGACTGGAAAAATGATGCTTACTAGTGCAAGTTACTCTATTATTACTCATTATTCATTCATACTGAACACACATCAGTTTTTAGTAAATATCAGGTTTTGACATTATCCTCCATAACAATGTTTATTTTCAGAATGGGAATGAATACTAATTAATCTCTGAGTGTGGATGGTCTCCAAGGAAAGCACTGGTCTCCTTTTCTTACTAACAGGATGCTCTCCATGAAGGTTACATTTGTGCTACAATTTCCTTCATGTAAGTGGATGAACACTGAATGCCACAGCCTTCATTTCAGGTACAGTGAGTGTTCATTCTACTTCCTGGTTTATGCAGAAGTAAACCTGAGAATTCCTAGAAGTATTTTTATATAAAATACTAAAGTTAACCTTGAAAATGTGACAAATGTTAACAGGTCCTGTATAATCTTAACATCATCTATTAATCCATACTTGTGTTAATTACTGGCAGGGGCTTCCAGAAAAATGAAACGAAGAGAAAGCCAATATTCTAAGGCACATTTTATTTAGTGTCCTACCCTGTGTTCTCCAGTTTTGACCTGCTTATTCCCCAAGGGCCCACAAACAGGATAGGAACAACTGAAAAAGAAAGGAGTCAGTTACAGGCAAGCTTTCCGAATGGTTCATATAAAATACAGATATGGTACAGTAGTTTGTGTGCAAAGACATATGCGTTCAGTCTTCTACTTAGAACCATATAAAAATCAACCTGATTCTGGCTTTCCGCAATTGTAGATCAAATAAAAAAAAAAAAAAAGAGAGATTCTATTGTATTGTTGAATCTTGCATTTTTAGGCTGAAATATACATATATAAAATAAATATATCTCTACATATACACATACACTGCTGGCCTGTCCAAATCTAAATTCCTTACCCTGAGAATCCAAGACAATTTGCACTTGAGGCCTCACCTATGACACCAAGTGTTAACATTTTATTTGCTGAAACTTAAAGAGTTTTCAGTGGAGGCATGAAAGTCTCTCTAGTTAATGAAAAGAACTAACAAACGCTTGTTACCCTGGCTTACCTCTCCTGGACCCCATAAAGATAACCAATGGTCCCTATTGCTGCCCCCTCTTCCCCCTGCCAGGAGATCATAAGACTGCAGACTGAACACAGACCACACACACACCCCCCAAGAAATAAAGGGTTACTGCACTATTCCGGTCTATAATATGCAGGGACAAGCTTCAATCACAAGCACAAGACATGAAAGCTGTGAAAGTCAGGTGCTTGCCTGTAGGGGGACCAACAGGGAGATGATCATTATTTATACTTCTGCAGTAGTGAGCAATTTTCTTAACAGACTTGGCCTGCTGCAGTCTGACCAAGGAATCAAATGATTAGTCTCTATTCCAACAAGCTGGTGATCTAAGCAACAACTAGATATAGAGAGGTGAAAAGAGAAATCAATGAGATAACACTAACCAGGGTGCAAGACAGTGGTCTTGGTGCGCCAGCAGCTTATATGCTGGAACAGGCATATTAATATAGCAGAAGGGATCTTTAAAGAGGAATGCAAGAGGGAACAGAGAAATAAAGTTCTTTTCTTTCTTCATTACAAGCTATCTGCCACTGACTTAAGACAGTACCACAGAAACAAGAACTTGGAAACTGTCATGTACTTACCCCACCCGATCATGATATAGGTCTGTAGCAGCCGCCTTTCAGAGAGTACTACAGTTATCAATAACGTATGTAGATAAATTCCTTCTACTAATAGCCAAAAATAGTTTGCCCCAACAAAGTAATGCATGAAAAACTGGGCAGTCCTGCAAATGATTACAATCTGTGGAAATGAGAGACCAGGAATCATTGTTAATATATAAAAGCTCAGACAGCTCCTGGGTTTCTTTCGTTACTCTAGCAACCACTTGAAAGCTATCAGTGGCTGTGATACAACTGTAATCATGCATCTCAAGGCTATCCTTGCTGCTTGGGAGAGGCTGGAGTGCAACAGTTTAAAGGCTTCTTTCTACATGATCAGAGAGTTTGAGTAGAGGTGACAAGAAGACGACAGTGGCCATGTAGGCTGCGGGATGTGTTCTTTGTCATGATCTTTTCATCAGAATTTAAACTAATGAGCTATTAAATTAATAGCCCCCATTAACACCTTGCAGGTAATTTTGTCTTGACATGAGCGAATCATATTAATACAGTATCACACATTTATCCTCCTCTAGGATAAAACATAGTGCAAATGAGATGCTGTTATTCCAGTCTGTAAATAAGTGTAAGAAATAAGAACATTTTCCTAGTCCAGAAAAGCCTTCAAACTATTTTTTCCTCTCGGTGTTCTTCCACAGCAAATACATTGTTTGATAACACTGTCTAAAAAGCAAGATTTGTGTGCACTGCTTCATGCACCTTGCTTTGTGCTATGCATACCAAAAGTGAATAAATACAGTGGTATATAAGGGCCAAATAAATTTACAGATTTCTTCCTATAAAATACTGGTGTAAGTAGTTTTGCTTAATTGTGTGCTTCTAACTATTAATATTAATAACAAATTAATAACTATTAACTTGTTATTACTATACAAGGTTTCATATAAAAATTAATCCATTACAATTTATCAAATCAGATTTTTTTTCTTGATTACCCTAATTTGCATCAGGGAAATTTCACGAGTCAAAGCTTGCTGCCACATAGCAAGCATCCAAAACTGACTGTTATGGCCTCTAGCAGTGCACATTCACTATTAGCAATGAACTACCAAATTACCTCTGGACTGAGGTATAATATCCATCCAGTTTCATCATTTGGTCTTTTGGAGTAAATATTGTTGTATACAGTGTCTTTTATAAGAACTGCCGTGGCACGTAAGATAAAAGATGCAAATAAATTCATATGGATGTAGTTTCTTGTGCAGTGGAGTTTTCTGTGCGAGAAAAGATGAAGTATGAATCCTCTGAAATGATTTCATTTGCAGAAATAAAAAAAGTACAGTTGTATTCATATTGTTGCCATCAATGGATTTTGCTTAAGAACTGCTTCTGTAATGCTTATTAGGAAAATACAAGTTATTCCCATAGGCAGCTACGCAATAAATTCAATTACATGAAAAAAGGAAGGTGCATACTGGGATCTGTACTTTTAAAATGCAGGTAAATTTGTACTCACCTGAGTAAAGAAAGTATAAGGAGAGCTAATACAAGTGAGATGAGGGAAAAGTAATATCCTATAGTATACAACAGCTGTAACGTCATAAGTAATTTGTGCTCTTCTTCCTAGGAGCAAAGGAGAAAAATGTGTTATGCAGGCAGGTGGGCAGAGCGTGAACGTAGCCCAGCAACTTGAGTCCAACTTCTTTGTGCAGCAATGTAGCCAAGGCAGGTTTCTGCTGCCTGCACTGCCTTGTGAAATCACTGCGAACAGAGGCACTTTTACTCAGCCTTAAGTTTCCTTTTAAATGCTAAGGCACTCATGATCTCACTTCCAGATTGCTCCTGCACAGACGCCACTCATTCTCTGACTACAGCTAATCATTGCCATGATTACATGCACTAAATGGATCCTGATGGTTTAATAGTTGCAGAGATCAACTCACTTCAACACACAAATGTGTAACCTAGGGACACACTTACAGATCAATTGTACGATTTTGAGAGACAGCTCTGTCTAGAGTCATTGAAATGGCCTGTCTTTTGAGTTCAAAGAAAAAAAAGTACCTTAATTGTTAAATTGATAGTTGTGCAGAATGGCTTTGAACGACAAATTAAGAACTCCAGGAGGAAGGGGGGCACTTACTTTCCACTTGGCTTTATTTAACATTTCTTCATGCTAAGTTTTTCCATTTAGCTGCTTATGTCTACCTCTTATCTCTTCATATTGCTTTTCTAGGTCAAGAAAAGCTTCTCTGCAGAGGGGACATACAGGTACTGGATATGTGACTTTCTCAGTCCATATGTGGCCTGCAAAGATTTTATTAGAACCGTTGTTTTTTCCTCAGTGATTTTGCTGTTTTCTTTGTGAGTTGTCTCACTGCTTGGTGCCAGGGATTTTAGCTCTGTCTTCCTGCCAGTAGCTGTTTGTAATCGAGTACTACCTGTTCTACGAGTACTGTAATCAAGTACTACCTGCATAGCAAGGATGAGCTGTGTCTACTGATAGAAACACTTGGAGAGAGTGAAAGCACTCAGGGAGAGCAGTGTGGGTGCAGGAGATTCCCATAGCACAGCCATTAGTCACTGCTCAGTAAAACCATTCAAACAGGCATCAACCTAATAAAAAGTTTGAATTATCACCCTGGCTGGAACAATTCTGCAACACCAAAGCAAATGAAGTCAAGACAATCCCTCCCATGTGTGCCAATACCAGCTCTAGGTTATTTCTAAGATCCTGGGGCTTTCCCCTAAATATAACAAACAGGTACAAGAACACATGTAGTGTTGGTAGGAAAGCTGGTTAAAGCTTTCAGCTTAATTGCTTGCTGCCACACAAGATGAATTAATGTGTCTCCTACCCACAAATTCACCCTCCAGAATGGCCAACAAATCACTGAAAACTCTCAGTACTTGGGAATATTTATTGGACTTGGATAAATAAACTGCAAGTCTGGAAGTTCGTGTACTCACTATTTAAAGAGTTTAGTAAAACCTCAGTAGTACACAAAGGCCCTGAACTAACAGAATTTGGCAAAGTACTTAATAAAATAATGATACTTGATAAAGTGATAAATGGCAGCAGTGTTCACCCAATGAAGTACTTTGGAAGCTGCAGGGAATGCAGTTGTCTGACCTTAGCAAATCACAGCAATTTGGGGCTGCTGCTGTGATGTTTTGAATATAAGTTATTTGCTCGTCAAGGAGCACCTTTCCTAATTTTATTAGGAGAAATTCAGCACATTTGGATGCTGGTCTCTCAAGAGAAAAGTAATTGTGGAATCTAAAGCAGAAGTCCCCCTCAATCTTTCCTCCTGCATTTCTTCTAAATAAAATAACAGGTTTCTCTTTGGTTACCTATATGCAATCTGAGCATCTTTAGCAGGTATTTAGTGGAAATGTCTTATCAGTTAATTAAGAAGGGATTGGGAAGACTGAAGTATTAAACCATCAAATAAAAAACGCTTACGTTGGTTTTGAAATGGTTTTTCTCAGAACATTCTGAACTATCACGCCAAATGTCTGTGGAGTTTTCCTTTGTTTGCCAAGTGCCTCCATCCAAGCAGACTCTGTAGGCATTTCCTACACTTCCTGAAAGTAAATAGAGGTTTAGCCTGAAAAGTCAAAATAAAGACTTCACTTTCATATACCTTTTAAAGATTTCTCTCTAACACCAAGCAATAAGCACCTCCCTACGCCCAAAAATAATAACCCCCACTTTTCTTTTGTCTTTGCAACACATTCTTCATATTTACATATGACAAAGTAGGAGCATAATCTAACAGAAACAAGTTCCCACAATGGACCTGCTATTTATAAAAAACACATAGTGACTGCATCCAAAAGCCCGTATTTCACTTGATTCCCTCATTGAGCTCCATCAGGTGTGGGCAGCACATTGCCTGAGCTGTGCAGTCCAAATGGTAGGAGGAAAACTGCAGTTTGATCAGGGAATGATTTTTCTTTCCCTAAGACACCTATGCCTATGGTTTTATTGATGCGCTTTGTGGCCTGATCAGCAGCTGGTGTGAAGCTTTCTTGTTTTTTACCACTTTGCACTCATTTATACTAATTAGGAACTTGCCCATGCTATCAGAAGAATGGGGTGGGGAACCTGGCTGGTGGTTAGGTGTTTCCTCAACATCTGCCTTTTGCTTACCATCAGAGCTGAGCTTTTTCATTCATTTTTTAATTAGAAATTGTTTAAAGGTTGCAGCAGCAGCTGAAATGCTTTATTTGGCTCAGGGTAACTGGAACTGAGGGAACTGCTTTGCATGTATAGTTTGCTGGGATAGAGCAGGAGTTCTGTGCGGAGACTAGAAATGAGATTAGCAATAGAAATGGGGACCACAGTTCCTCAAAACCCCTAGGACAGACAGCTGGGCTGTCCCCAGTGCCTCTTCTCCTAAGGTGCTATAGCATGGACGAGATTCAGAGCAGCCCTGCAGAAAAGGACTTGGGGGTGTTGGTTGATGAAAAACTTAACATGACCTGGCAGTGTGCGTTCACAGCCCAGAAAGGCATCCATATCCTGGGCTGCATCCAAAGGAGTGTGACCAGCAGGCTGAGGGAGGTGATCCTGCCCCTCTACTCTGCTCTTGTGAGACCTCACTTGGAGTAT
>JAOEHY010005194.1:0-66202 GCA_025447955.1 Psilopsiagon aurifrons
AATACTCCAAGTGAGGTCTCACGAGAGCAGAGTAGAGGGGCAGGATCACCTCCCTCGACCTGCTGGTCATGCTCCTTCTGATGCAGCCCAGGACATGGTTGGCTTCCTGGGGGAAGGAAGCTATAAAAGGCAAAGCACACAGTGCACAAAACACACAGACAGAAACACAAACTCACTCCTGCCTACATACTCTGTACTTAGCCACCTGAGTTGGGAATATTTTATGATAATGACAGGAGGAAAAGCCAGGGACTGCTATCCCAAACACACACTCACGTAATGAAATTCACTGAATAGCTATGGCCCAAGTCTCAAACTTAACAGTGGTATAAAATGATCTCCCTGGTGGGAGGTACTCTCCAATTCCCAGAAGTAGATGAGGACTGGAGACTATTCATGACAAACACACAGAATGCTGACACTGAAATAGCAAATTTGGCCAAATCCATCACTCAGGGCGACACTGGGCACAGCAATATTGACATCAGGTGTCTGGGAACACACCACCTTCCTCCACATGCAACCCAGCAGCAATCCTCCACCATGTAGGTGCTTTGGTCTGCAGCAAAAGACAGGCTGTGGATCAGAGCACTTCAGCTTCACACTTTCCTCTCTGTATTGAATGAGCAAGGCTATGGTGCCTGCCTCAGTGCCCGTGGGCATGCAGCACAGAGCTGCCCAGAGCCAGCTGCCGGGAAAGCAAAATATACCGTGCACTTCCTTGAGGGATTGTAGAAGCTTGCTTGCATTCCAGGCTGATCCATCAACTATCAGGTGCTCATCCTGACACTCTACCTTAGAGCACCCACTGCTCCTGCTCTACCCCAGAAACCTGATGTATTTAGGTTAACACTTGTGGACATATTCCAGCTGGCTTGAGACAGTGTAACTAAGACAACACTCACCCCGACAAAGGGAATGAACTTCTGTGAAGATTCTTCATCAGGGCTAAAGGCAAAGAGAAAAGAGTTGTTAGCAGCTTGCTTCCTCACTGGACATAATACTCACTTCATATGTTGCATTCAAGCATGCAGCAGGGACGGACAGTATGCAAGCGCCAGTCCAATGTCTCCTCTCAAGGCCCCCTGCCAGCACGCTATCTGCATGGGTGGGGAAGAGCACGCAGCTTACGGCACATCTCTCGGGGGAAAGGTCTCTTCCTCCCTCCCTCACGCTTGACAGAGAAACATGCTTTAATGGCATTGCAGTCATTACAGACACACGACCTCCTACTGCAAGGAAATGGATCTGTGCCACAACAACACTGAGAACTGTGCGTTACTTACTAGTACCTGAAGCGCTCTGCACACACGGCCTTCACGCGTCCCACCTTTGGAGTCATGTGCCATACCTTGCATATCCCAGCATCGCTAAAGCAGTTAGCCTGCCACAGGGTTACAAGCTGTGATACGTGGTTATTTGTATAGCACTAGCAAGTACGTGTACACACACAGCTCATGCACACAGATACATGTTCCCTGCCACTGGGAGCTTGCAGTCCCCTAGATGGGCACAATAGAGAGGCAGGGCACCAGAGCACACTGGGTATATCTGGACATCAACTTGAGAACAGCCAACAGCTAAACCAAACCGAACAAAATGCACACCATGTCCCAGAAGCAACTGAAGACAACACTACACGTTTTGGAACCAGGAAGGCGTCAGCCCTTCCTGCTCTGGCCCTGCCCAAGATTCAGAAGCCAGAGGGTGGAAAAGGGCCAGCAACAAAACCCACAGTCAAACCTAGCAGGAATCAGGGAGAGACCCGACAAAGACAAGAGGGGGAAGATCTGAGTGAGGATGCAGGCAGGCCGGGGGGGCCTGCAGACCCTCGGCTTCCTTCAAGTGCACAGAGATGAAGGGACCCACAGGATGAGGAGAGGACTGCAGAAGCATGTCCACGAATTACAGTTCAGCAGTAGAAGTGACTACATAGGCAAGACACACAACATTTCTCAGTGGCCAAGCACAGGAAACAGGTAGGAAGAAGACAAACACTGACAATTCTCATGTTTCTCTTGTGCATCCCTCAGAGCTTGAAGCACTGCAACGTTCAACAGAAGACCGTCCAGCATTTCCTTCATCCAGAATATTGCTGGGTACAGCACAAACACTTCAGGAAAGCAGGTATTTCTGTGCTGTTTCCAGCATAGACCCAAAATGCATCAAATGCACAAAGGTTGCTAACAATTGTGTGATTAACACAGTTTCCTCTAAGCCGTACGGAAAGAATGGCATAGAACTGCAGCAAACACGACCCAGACAGAGCTCCTTCCTGGTCCAAAGCAGAGAGTGCTTGTGTAAACAGCCTCTTGCTTTGTCTCAGCTCTGCTTGCTTATCCCTAAGGCAAAGAAAGCCAGGGGCTTTGTTCCCTTCCTACCTCACAACCCCAGGCACTGCACCTTCATTTTTCCCCCAAAGCACGTGACAAAATGACCAAGCCCCCAGTTCTGTGACAGAAGCCAGAAAGGTCACATCTTTCCAAACACGGCTGCAGGCTTCCCAGCAATGAATCTCCTACAAACACGACACTTCCAGCTCTAGTTTTGCAAAGGGAAACAAGAAGCATGCAGAGCTGTTGGGAGAAGCACAGAACAGAACAGCTTCCTTCTCATTTCTTCAGCTCCATGGGCTGAGAAGCAGGCAGAAGCAAGTCCCGCTGACCAAGCAAGGGAAGCACAATAGTCTCCTAGTCATCTGAGCCACTGGACAGCTTTGTTCCGAGCTCTCAAAAGCAAACCATGCCCAACTCCAGCAGAAAACTCATTTTTGTTCCCCCTGGGAGCTGAGATTCCCACTGAGGAGAGCTCAGGGACAATTCTGAAATCAAGAATTTGCTCAGCCACCGTTTATCACAGCTCACAATGATGCACAGACAGTTCCTGAAGCAATCCAGATGGATTTCAGCTCAGCTAGTCTAGTCTTGCCACACATCTTTGGAACTCTGCTCTTGCTCATGTGCCTCTGAACACAGCTTATCAAAGCAGCTGCTCTTCACGTGGATGAAAGGAAAGATGAGATGACCGTGCTTGTTCTTCACCCATTCTTTCATGCTCTTTCCTGGTTCTTCTTCTTCGGGATCCCAAAATATTAATCAGGAATCCTTTCACCTTGGTGATGGTCTCTTCTATTCCTCCTACCACAGCCCTGCAATTAAAATATCCCCTGTCTCTGATAAGGCAGTCTCCCCCTTATACCCAGGCTGCACAGATTCCCTGTGAGATCTTCTACTCCCCGTGGCCATGTCCAAGGCATTAATTTTATCCATAGGGCTTCTGCAGGCCCTGGTATCTCACCTGTAATTTAAAGCCAGGCCTGACTGTGGTTTGTGATGTTTAACAGTGTTATCGATTGTTTACCTTTGTAATTCTGGGGAAAAGGAAAAATAACAACCCCCACACACATTCTGAGGAAAACCAAAAACCAGACCTATGCAGACAGACTAGACAAAAAGCCCTTATCTGGAATCAGGAGCTGTTTAATCAGTGTTTTTGCTTGTGCAAAATCCATCCACCTGCGGTCAGTCCTTGAAAGGTAAACTGTCCAGGAATGGACTTACAGGATCCCTCTCTACAAGAAGAAATTAATCCAGATTGAACAAAGGCAGATAGCCAGATTTATGTTTTAGGACTCCTGGAAAGAACAAGGCACCGCACCACCAGGAGTCACCCACCTGACAACGAGAAGGAATAATCTCTCACACTTCTGGGACAAAGTACAAACTACACTACAAAGCATTCCGCTATTACAGTAAGAGGGACTGAACAGTCAGCAGTTATGCCAGTTATTAGCCTTTTTGTAAGATTTTATTTAAAATTTAAGCAACCCAAGCCAGATTTCCTAGCAGGGGCGTCTCAAGTACTACCTTTATTCCAGGCAAGAGCTGCAGGGGTGCAACAGGAAAGAGGGGACTTTTATTGAAGGACTAACAGGCCTCTAAGCCACTTCAGGCCAGGCACTACCAACAGCTCTCCAACGTTCATCTTTGGTATGAAGCATCTTTCTTTCCCACTGGGCAACTACAGCTGTCTGCTGGCTAACACTGTCCCTGCTCCACAAGTCTCCAGTGACCAAACTCTCCAGCGAGACAGAACAACTCCAGGTCCCCATGACATATCAGGCAAGTCACCTCTCTGCTTCCTCATGAAGCGCCCATCCAGTACCCTTCTGGTTCCTACAACTGGTTGGACGTAACTGAACAGGACATCCAGCATTTTGTGAGCTTTGACTCTTCCCTGATGCACTGCTCTGCCAGGAAAAGGGTACAAGTAAACTGTTATGTGCCCACCAGCTGCCCAAAGAGGTTCATGCGGCAACCAGCCGGATGACATGGGCACTGCTGAGCCAGAGAAGGGACAGGATCCATCTTCAGCAGCTGTGCCCACTTTCAGCAACTGCTGCAGGGTGTGTTTTAGAAGCAGCACTCAAGAGAAATGACTGGACTGCGGCTAGCCGCTGTCTTGCAGAGCCTTAGAGACATACAGCAGGCAGAAAACAGTGTTATGTGGTTTCCTACTCCCCAGGCACCCCCCAGTGCGAGGCACTTATGCTCCAGGGAGCAAGAGTTGAGGAAGTGCTCTACAAAACAAGAGAGTGAAGAGCTTAGTCAATGCGTAACTAGGTAGGAAATGACCCAGCCCTTGCCCTGACAAGCAAGTAACGCTTTCATTTCCAACAGCCATGCTGCTCCCCGGATTTGTGCAAGGGCTATCCAGAAGCCACAAGTCATGAGCTGTGCTGGACACTGAATTATAGTGCGTGCCACCAGCCCAGGTTCACAGAACCGATCAGAAATTCAGCCACGTTGGGAAGGAGTGTCTGACAAGACTCAGATCTGAAATATCACAGGGTTTCATTCATGAAAGCAATGCAGAGAGATATCAGCATCAATGATACTCCCCACCTAGTGAGAGAGCCACCTCTGCCACTGTGGTCTCAGCTCCCCAGATACTGCCCAGACTGCAGTGCTCTTGACATTTCAGTAACCAGTAATTCTCCCAGTGCTCACAGACAAACTCAGTCACCCAATGGAACGCAGAGCAGCTGAAATGGCAGTTCATTTCCTTTCTGAACCCCTTCCTCATTGACAGCCCCCTTTATTTCAGGTAAGGTCAGCAGATGCTCCAAAAGAATGGACAAAGCTTTCACACCACTGCAGTCCATCACAGGCAGTACATGCGCCAACCTTTCGCCATGACAAACAGAACAAAGGGACAAGAAGGAGAGCGGAGGTAAGTTGAAGTAGGGATAGCTGGCAATAAAGTTGTAAAGCAGCTCATCACATACAGTTATGTCCTAAAGGCTGTCTTGGCTTTCCTTGGACCACTAGGGCTTGTTTAACAGAGCAAATGCGAGGATACTGGGAGATTTGTCTTGCAATGAATTTGTAGGTACCACTGCTGTTTCTACACAGACCACTGCCTTGAAAGTTGGCCTTGGAGACAGCATTCACCCCTGGCCTTGAGGGAGAGGGAGCTGCAGTAATTTTGTGAACTGAGGACAAAATAAACAATGCTCAATAATCGTATGATTTGAAGTAGAGGACCCTGCAGAACAGGGGGATCTTGGAGGCAGCTCAGAGAGCACAACTCCACCTGCTAACACACATCTGTCTCTCTTTCTTAAGTTCAGAGAAGTTCCATAGCCTGCCAGTAAGAGACTAATCTTCAATTTTTTACACTAGAGGAAGAAGGTTTCTTGGTCTGCGCTCAGACACTGCACAGCTGAACCCCACCCTGAGCCATCGAGTGCCATCTACAGCACTCCAGTTACAACAGATAGGAACTGAAAAGCCTTTGCTCAGTTCTGATCCTTTTGGAGCTACACTGTATTCTCTGAAGACTAGGAAGAAAGGAAGAAAAAAACCCCTGCCTTCTCTGTGTTTTACTGCTCAAAGCTACTCTTTCTCAAAAACCTGTTCATTTCCATTCAATCTACATCCTGGGAACCTGTATGTGTGGTCCAAAGGCAGAGCAGTTATTGTCAACAACATGTTCTGCCAGCAGATGTCACATTTTCAAAGCAGCAAGCAGAATTTAATCTAAGGTACAAATTGTGCATCCCAGACCCGCAGGAACTGTTAAACAAGGCTCAAAAGACAAGTTCATTGGGGAAAAGAGGAGGGAGATAGGAGAGGAAACCTAAAAGGAACCGATACCTTAAAGTAAAATCAAAATGAAAGCTCTTTTTCCTTTTCAGAAAGCAACCAAAGAAAGAGATAAATATGTTATTATACTTACAGCAAAGTGATGCATTAATTCAATTGTGCTAATGGAGACACAATTTCTGTGCTGTTCGTCACAACACACTCCCTAAACTGCTGGCAATGACAGAGAGCTGCATTTCTAAAGAAAGCCACACGGGGAGTTAACTGCCACGGGAGAGCGTGTCCCTCCAACACACTCTCCAGTTTGCTCATGGGGTACGTAGCTGAAAGCGGAAATTACTTTAAAGTGGACACAACAGACACTAACAGATATGGTAGGCTGTGCCACGAGTCAGACTACAAGTCTCAGCAATATCTCTTCCAAGTAACCATCTGCAGGGTCTGATCCTGATTTAAGTCTATTGACAGCTTCAGATATGGTGCCACCAAGGCCAAAGGGTCTAAAATCCAAATGGGTCATCACCCTAGCCTGGTTGAGTAGCCACACACACTGCTAAGGAACTAAATGCTGTGTGTTGCTGAAGTACATTTCAGAGTTTTTCAACAAAGTACCAAACTGATGTTTTGGGGCACATTAGAAACTGAAAATAATTAAATGCGTGTTAATGACAAAAATGAACCTATAACAGAATGGAGAAGGCAGTGGAGAGCAGTGCAGAATTCAGCAACCAAAGGATGTGGAGAAAGAAGAAGGCAGCCATCAGAATGGATTCACACTGCACTAAGGGTGTCTGAACTCTGTGCTGGTAACTAAGGTAAGTCTCCACACCAAAAACAAAATGAAAGCTCGAAGCTAAGTGCCTCAAGCACCCTGTGGCTCTCCAAACATCACCGTTTTCAGGTTAACACTACAGAAGTTCACAAACACATGAAGAGCGTGCACTCTTCTTAACGGACTAGTCAGTCTGGAAGTATTTTCCCTAGGAGAGCATGAAGAATGGGCTAAATGTTACTGAATCATTTCAGCAAAGTAATGTAGAGCAGATACAGGAATGAAAAATTAGTACACAATGAGCATTTCCAAAAATAGGGGAAAAAAGTGACTCTATCGACACCTTTAATTCCTTCCAGTTCTTACACAAAGGAGGCACCAATGGGGGATGTTAATGGACCAAAAATGAAAGATCAGCTATAGCATGCAAAGGGTAGCAATTAACAATTAACAGCATCCATGTCTCACAGGAGATTGCTAGTCTTTAAATGATTGCTAGTCCTTTGTCCTGCTCTCAGAAATAATTGGGATGTAAGTTGGAGTCTATTATTCTCATCTGTGCCTCAGAAACAACGCATCTCTGCCCTTCAGTGACAATTACTCTTCTTCCTGGACCACAGCCATATGAGGCTCTATATTCTTCTGAAACCTTGTTTTCAGACCTCGGTCCTCCCTCCTAAGGATGTTTATCCCTTAAGAGAAGTTGAAATAAAACCTGGTGAATGTCAGCCCTCCCCAGTAAGAATCCCGGTAGTCTGCAACGGCCAATCAACAAGGAATTTGTCTTTCCTGTGAGAAGCTTTGCTATTTACACTCTAAAAACAATGTGCTTCAGTTCCTTCAACACCAATGTAAAAAGGCCAGATTTCATGGAAGGTATTTTGGGTGAGAATGCACAGTCCAGTCTTACTGACCCAATGTCTCTGTGGTAAGAGATCTCTGGAACCTAAGCACATATAATCATATAATCAGTTCACTCCCTCATTCTGCCTCGTCCCCACTTCCCCAAAACTCTCATGTCTTCAAAGAAGTCACTGCATTTAAAATAACTACACTGCTGTAGATTCACTGTTATCTAAATACCATGGGTGCAGGCTACTGTAAGGCTCCTAAGGTGTTTGCAATTTGGAGTGACTTTAAGACTGCTGGCACACAAGATGAGAAAAGCACTTTGCTTTCAACCTGATGCCTACTCTGGAGAGTAAGTATTATTTAGTGACATACCTTTTCTGCTTGTATGTCAGCATTGCTTCAGCAATGGGCAACTGGTGTGCACAATTTGCCCCTGCTATATATTGCGTTATCCGGGAGACAACATCAGGTGTTTCTTGAACTGCAATAGAACACAGACAGAAAGTAATTTAAGTGACTTCTCAGACCATCACCAGCACTGTCTTGCATTTGCTCAGCCAAGCAAATGGAGAACAGCCAGCAGTTCATCTTCCAATGGAAGCTCAGCAGTCTACCCCAGAGCATGGTAGTCTGACCAAAAGCAAACATCCTACAAGAGCACCAAGGTAAAAACATTAGGAAGGCACGCTGGATTCACAGACTTCTGCACACATCATTATTGACTGAAGTACTATGGTTATTTTATATTTGTTAAAGTGCCTCTTTTTTTTTTGGAAAGCGTGTACCTGCCCAGAGTCAGTTTTAGACCTTTTACACCTTGACTGTAGGTATTTGCTGAAGAACATGCCTAGCCATCTCTTCCAGGGCCTTGGTGAGCTGCTCTGCCCACACCAGTATTTAAGTTACCCGATTTCCTAATGAACTCACGGCCTTGCTGAGTTAACTGGAATGACTGAGAGCCACACAAGGGTAGGAAGAGCGCAAAGATCACATGTGTAGCAGCAAGTATGCTTCAGATCTGTGGGACTGTGTTTAATTCAAGTTGACAGGAAGACATTTCCTAAATGGTTTCCATATTTCTTGGGTTTCAAGCAAAGAGCCACAAACGTGAGATCAAAGGAACGCAAGTGAGTATCACCACGCGTGTATCACTTCCTTAATACCTTAATGGACATTTTAACTCAAACTCTTTGAATCTGAACAGTGAACTGTGAAGAATTAGAATTCTTTGCCATACCAACATATGCCATTGCAGTGTTTAAGTGTAGTTCTTGCCGCACAGATGAAAATGGAGAACCTAAAAGGTCTGGACTACACAAAAATGAGGCTGACTTTTCCTCATAGCAGTCAGGCAAATAAATAATGGCTGCAGCATACAAGCAACTAAGGAACAGATACGGCTCTCAAGATGGATTTGTATAGCTAATGAAGTATTCCTAACCCAGACACAAAAAATAAGTCTGTATTGACATCTGTCTGCATTTCCAAGTGCAGCAGGGAATGAAAAGAAACCAGATCCAGACATCTGGTCCTCCACAAGCTTAAAACCAAAGAAAAGCGTAGGTTAGATGGCACACCAGCAGACCTCTGGTCCAGCACCTTGCTTCAAGCAAGGCTAAAACTTCACCTTTGTAACAGGTTGCCCAAGGACTTGTCCAGCCAAGTTCCCACATGCTGGAAAAAGCTCTGAACAATCACCTGTGAAGAGGTCTCTCTAGTCTCCTCTTATGGCTAGAGGACTTCAAAGAACATCCTGGGAGCTCCAGGCACTCCACAATTCCAACAGGAGAACCACACAACAACATCCCCACCCTCCTGGTGATCCAAAATCTCCAAAGCTTGTTCCTTCTAGTGAAATTTCTGTATGGGATATGCTGCCATGAGGGCATCGCTCCTCAGTCAAGTCTCAAGCCTTCACGTAGCCCTAAATGTCAGATACAAATCTTCGTTTCTCCTGTTTCTTTCTGTCCTTGAAGGAATGGATGGAAAAACTGTAAGCTTTAACATTTTAAGTAAATGAGTACACTAACACTGTGAGGCTTTATCCTGGCCTAGCGCAGACTCAGATCACAGCAGGAACTTGTTGATCTGACCTGGGGCAGCTCCCACTTTTTACAACACTGGTGAAGCATAAAATTATGTTTTAATAAGGAAGATCCTGCCAGCAGACTTTCGAGATGTCAAGGGCATCCTCACACACAGCTAATAGGAGATAATCGTCCAAGAGTTTCCAGTCTTCCAAACCTTTCAGGCTAGACAGTTCATGACAGACCAAAGAAAGCAGTGTACTAAACTTGGTAATGAGACCTCCACATCAGAAAACAAACCTGAGGTAGGTAAAACCAGCATGATTCAGAGGCAGCTAATGCCTCTGGGAGCCACAACTGTTTGCAAACCACCACATGAAGGACATACAAAGGTCAGCATCTGAAAAGGGAATGTGGTGGAGAGGGGAGACAAGAGGAACAAAAACCTTTGTCTGCTTCCTCTTGTATTTACTTGACATTTGCTGAAATTACTCATTCAAGCCTTTCATCCCACACAGGCCACACACAGACACATGGTCTTACCAGTGGTCTGGGCTTCAAGTTTGTTGAACAGATCTCTCCAGGCTAGATCTTGGAAGAAGTTGTTGTATCTATAATCTACAGACCCCAGGTATTTGGCCACTGGATGAGAGCCTAAGAAAGAAAGGAAAACATGACAGCTGGTCTTCCCAGCCCCAAACATTGTGTTCTTTTATCTGTAAGGAATTAAATTCCAAAATCAAAACTACGCTAGACACCCCAGAAATAAATTTCCTCCATAACAGCCAAGTAATTTAGTCCAGCTTAGCTTTACAAGAGCACACAAATAAACTTCCCAGCAGAGAGACTGCTTCAACACCACAGATATCTTTCTGCGACATCTCCCTCCTTCCCCTGCCAAATTAAATTTCAAAAAGCCAAAGAAAACAGGACTGGGAAACTGCCAAGGAAACAAATGATTGGGAAGACACGGATGCCCTGTGGCTCTCCATCCCAGCCTCTCAGCTTTGCAAGGGGCTTTCCCAGCAGCCCTTCCTGACCACAGCCTGCACCACAGCCAGGGCACCTCAGCAAAAGCAGTCAGACCCCTTCCTCCAAATACCATCTGCATACCACATCTGTTTTACAATACCTCCATACACCATTTGCACACCGCATCTATTTCACAATACCAAGAAGAGTCAGTTGTCTCCAACCAGGAAAAACAACCCAGGGAGGCTCGTGTAACTGGTGGAAAAGGGCTGAAAGTTCAATAAAGAGGTTGGAATTCAAAACAGGAAGCAGATTCCAAGGATTAGAGTCCCCCAGTGAATGTTGGCATACGCATCAGGTCCCTGCTTGCTCTAGCTAAGCCTTATGGCTCCTCTATGAACATGGAAAGACTTCCTTGCATGAAGTCTGTGTCCCCAGCCTCCAGCTTGCAGCCCTGGATGGAAATCTGACTTTACTTACACTGAGTAGGACAGGAAAGGCATTTAAGTGACAAACTCTGCCCTGGGAGATTGTAAAAATTTCCCACCTGCAGTTTAGGCCACACATGTCCCCAGACCATACAACCCACTCTTCAACTACCCCCTCCACTCTCTTCAACACATGAGAAGAGCTGCACTTTCCAGCCTTCACAATTCAGTCACGCTCACCCTAAGTCCTGTACATTTACAACCAGCCATGAAGTAGCCTCAGAGTTTGTACCAATCAGTTCATTTTTGTCCTTCCTGCATACACAGTTCCCACATCAAGCCACACTTCCAGACTTCCAGTTGAGTCATCAGCTGGTAACTGGTAACCTGACAGCTCCTTCCAAGAAGACCCAGTTGCTTAACTATACTCCCCACCCGCCAGTAAAGCTCATGGTAGAAAAACCCCACTATCTTCTCAGGCCTCCAGAACAGGGCTAATTTCCAGACTTCCAGGAAGGGTTCAAGCAGGTCTCTCTGAACTCTCCTCGATGCCATTAGAAACTGTAGTCCAAGTTCTTTCCTGGACCCCACCGATCACGGCTACTTTCAGACCCATAATTTCTTCTCCAGTGGAGTTTTAAACAGCACATGTGAAACAGCTCTGCACCATGCACTGGAAAAGCCTTCCCATATACTGGGAAAACACACTGCATGTGGCACATGCAGTTGGAAGCACATAATGACCACATGCTTGGGGGCTTTGAGGTCCTCAAGAAGTTCCATCCTTGGGAGCCAACTAAGATGCTAAAAAAAAAAACCCCAAATAGCCAAAATTATCCCCGACCTTTTATTTTATTTGCCCTTTTTAAGTTGTTTATAAGCTGGTTTGGGCATCAAAGGAGTCCTTCACCCACAGAATCAGAAGCAGGACTGAATTTCCCAGTATGGATGCTTGCAGACACTGAGCATCTCTCATTGTTAATAAAATGCTTTGCAGCATGTAGTTGTGAACTAAGCATGTAACACCATCTTAGGAAAGACTCCGCCATTCCTGCTTCGAAGGTGCTGCTAATAGTAGGAAACCTTATCCCTTTAGACATTTCTGGCACAGCCACCATTCTGTCTTTGGTGCTTTTTTTAATTGTCAGAGAAGAGAGGTTGCTCCTCAATCACTTTTATGAACTGCCAGAAAGCCGTCCAGAAATAAGCCCTTGGTCCAATCAGGAAATACTGCAGACTTCCATGAAAAAGGTCCTGTTAGAGAAGTTTCTAGATTTAAAGTACATTTAGAAAGCATTCACCACTCTGAAGCAGTTCCATTAACAAAGTGCTTTGGTAATCTTTTTTTTTAATGCTGAAAGAAAGTCTTAAGTTTTTAAAAAAACAACAGAAAAGACGCAATAGCTACATCTTGTATTTCACTTTCAAAGAGAGAATATTTTCAGACCATTAGAGACTGCAGGACAGAAAACTCTTCTTCTGAGGCCAGGAGACAGCACGCAAGGACCAAAGCCCTTGGTCAAACAGGCTCTCATTCAAAGCACATTTAACCTCCCAGAAATATTTATTTTGGTTTTACCCCCTAAGGGGGTCTCTTTTCTCTTTCTGCCAACCGCTCTGGAAACCAAATGCTTTCCTTTCTGAAGGATTCAGCTCTCTTCCTCTGCATTTTTCATTTGCCTTCTGCAAATCAACAGCCTAACCCCACTGCTGTGGTGCCTGGCAGCAGCTTCAGACTCCTACAGCAACTGCCATGAGCTGGTCACAAACCTAGAAGACTTGGAAAATACTGAGAAAAAGTGCTTGTCAAACATCATAACCCAAGTCCCTCATTCGCACAATCCAAGCCTTGGACTAGACTGGCTTCTGACATCATGCCCTTGCACCACCAACACTGCTCAGATACCCCTGCTGACAAGCATCAGTGACTGCCTGGCTTCCCAGGCCTCACTGCTACAACATTCCTCACATTTCTAACTACTACAAGACCCCTAATGTTATCATAAGTCCACTCAGCTTCCCCCAACACACACAGTCCATGCCAATTTTCCAGCCAGGCAGGCCTGTTGACGGCTGGAAAGACACAGATAAAGTGCTGGAAAACTGAGGGAAAAACCTGAGTAGAACAGCGCGTAAAGGAAAGGTCAAAAGATGCATGAATTTGGAATAATTTAATCTCTCAGCAGTTTCACAGCCTTTAAAAATTGTCAAACCCCTTCCTCCGTAAACAGTCATTGTGTCAGCCTCAGAGAAGCCAGAACAGTTATTGCTCTGGGAAACACAGTGCCCAATGAATTTAAGATTTCAGCCAGGGAAAGAGCTTCTACAATGTTACTCTGTGCATTCATTGTAATGGGATTAAAATACATATAGGAGCCTCCCTTTATGGGAGAAGTATTCAACCCCTCGCTTCAAACTAAATGTTTACAAGCATACTTCGGCATCAAGAAAGTAAAGATGGAATTCACTCATGCAAAAGCAGCGACACAAGCACTATACAATACTATGACAGCATGACGTTTGCCTCATTTAACAGCCACATACCAAGATAAGGCTTCCACAAAGGCTTTTCCTGAGGGAACACATCCCATTTAACCTGTTCATCTTTCTAAGAAGAAAAATTGATCCTTATTTACCTAGAGGAAAAATTGATCCTTATTTACCTAGAGGGATGATCAAAAATCTCATGTAGCCAAGCCAGTCTGGGGTCTTGTGAGACAGCTGCTCTACAAAGAGCCTCAATACAGCACTGAGGTAATTCTGGGCTCCGGCGACTGCAATTTTAATTGGGTTTGGAGGCTGCGAATTGCAGTTACAGCTAGATAGAAAAAGAGGAAACATTCATAATTGTGCTTCCAACCAGACATTTCAGAACAAGTAAACAAACCTGTTTAATAACAACTACAGCAGAAGAGCAGAATACACAAAGCAGTATCACAGTGATTACCAGCAGCTTCAAATATTATTAATAAAATGCAACATTTTCAATACTTTCTTAATTGGCCTCCTTGGTCCTTCTTTCACGTGTCTGGATAATCTAAAGGGCTGGACTCAACTATCTAGGTTAGAATGTACTTCCTGCAACTAACTGCTGTGCCGGAGACATACTTAGGTACCTACAGCCCTTAGTAGGTATCTAGGGAGTACCTTGAGGAATTAATCTGGGAATTAGTGTGGGGGTGTGTGGGAAGAACCATTTAAAAACCTATGTATTAGCTTTGTATGCTTTACTGCTTATTAGATGTAACCCATGAGGCCGTCTCCAAAGCACAACCTTTTAAAATCAGTGGTGTTGATGAAAGAAGTGTACCTTCACACACATGGCAGAATAGCAACAGTGTGCAGGGCTGGAGAGTGCTGAAGAGTCACACAAGCCTGACTTCAGGGGAGTAGACTGGGAAGAAGTATTGGAAGGGAGAAGTATTTCACAGCTATTGGGTGGAGAACTCCCTGGGCACTGGGGCACAGGAGCTGAGAGGCTTTTAGAGCTGAGACTCAATAAATCACACAAGCAAAGTGAAAACTTACTATCTCTGTATCCTGGAGACAATAGTGCTGAAAGCTGCCTGAATATCCGCGGGAGAGCATGTGCAGACCACTGGCAAGGCATGCTTTTGCAAGACATCTGATAGATACTGAGGAGAGAACAGCACATTTTACAGTGTTTTTTTGGTACAGCTTGTCACAAGAAGAAAATCTGCCTCCTCCAGCCTCCTAGGTATTCTCACACCCAAGCACAGGCAATTTCACCACATCCAATTTGTAAGTCATATGGCTGTTTCCCAAATACCTCATCTTTGTACATCAGCTAAAGGAAAGCTCTACCTCTAGGAAATGAAAACATCGCACCTTCCTGACAAACACTAACACTATATCCAAAACACAGCAATGACAACTCTGTAACAGTAATAGTTTATGGCTGCAGAGAGCAGGGCAGCAACAGGTCATGCACCTAGCAGACAGCATTGCGTAAGAGCAGATGCTGTCTACTCACCTGCTTCTGGAACTGCAGTTGCATTTCTCTCTGATTTCAAAAGGACTTAAACAAATGCAATGCTCTGGCCACCCTCAAGCACAAAAAGGGAACAGATCTACTAACACATGTGCACCTCATGAAACTGTTTCCTCTTCATGCAGCTAACGGCAAACAAGTTGACACGAACAAGTTAACAAAGACCTCAGGTGTACATGGACATAATATTGATGAAACCCAGCAACTGCTTCACACTTCCAAATTCTGCACCACTAATCTGTATGCTCCAGCCAACGAACACTAGCTTCACGTCCTCTGGTACTGCAAGCACAAAAGCTGCTAGAATTCCTTGAAGATGACCTACAATGACTGATGGTCATCTCCAGAAAGCATTTCTCTTCCTTCCAAGTATGGAGAAACAAGAACCAGTAGCTCAGCTGGTATTTTTGCTCCATCAAACACTGAGACCCTAGCTCTTCCAGAAGCAGAAAGCCAAACCAGACAACGTAACTCTATGAGCCTAGCATAAGTTCTACAGGAACAGTCACCCTGCATATGTTTATTGGTCCTCTTCCATGTATATCTTATTGCTTTTCCAGACTAAGGTTCCAAAAGGAGCAAAACTCATTCCAAACCTTTAACAAACCACTCCACGTGGACAGCATAAGAAAGGACTGCTCAGGGTCAGGGACAACTAGTTGCTCAGGGACAACTATCACTCAGCCAGAAAAACAGGGTGACATACCGGCAGCCAGGAATCACAAGTGTGTGTGCGAGGC
Source organism: Psilopsiagon aurifrons (assembly GCA_025447955.1). Taxonomy (NCBI): domain Eukaryota; kingdom Metazoa; phylum Chordata; class Aves; order Psittaciformes; family Psittacidae; genus Psilopsiagon; species Psilopsiagon aurifrons. The sequence goes on from JAOEHY010005194.1 coordinate 15,911, forward strand.
AACAGAGCTGACCTGAAATACTTCCTCCTGTGTTTGCCACCTGTGCATAGGAATCTCAGCCTAAACCACAGGTCAGTCCTCCCTGCTTCCTTTGTCCCAGACTACCACAGTTGAGTGCAAAGGTCTAGCCATTCCCAGTGTGCTGCTAGCCAGAAGGAACAGCATTTCATGGAAGAGAAGAAAACCAAAACAATTCTGTTGGAAGACTCAGGTGGTAAAGCTTTACAAGACCCACAGCATCTCCTGGTCAAATGAAATCCAATCTATAGGCACTGAACACTTACTATGCTGCCAGCCCCCACGCACCACCACTGCTCTTCCAACCAAGCAGCAGAACCTACTTGGTTAGTGGTAGAGCTCAAGGCCTGTCCATTCCTGAGGAGGAACAGTGAAGGAGAACTGTGCTTCAGGTAACATCTTGTGCCTTTACCTGGCCTTGCCAGTCAGAAGTACTGACAAGAATAATGTTTTCTGGCAGCTGGTCATCGGAAACCAGGATGTGATTTAGTTGGTCATACACTGTTTTCCTGGGGATCTGCAAATAAAGACACAAGAGAGGAGAACAGTAGGAGACGTCAGCTCTAATGGTCAAGACACCACATTGAGCCCTTGCAGTTTGTAAGAGGTGGCTCTGCATGGCCAGCTCCCCTGCAGGACCCTTTATTAGCCACCTTGGTTTCATTGGCCATTACTCTTTCTGCCATTCACTTTTACCCACATCACTTCATACCAACAGCAGCACAAGGAATTTTGGATTCATAGAAGCTAGGAACGATCTCCTTCAAGAAGGGGATCTGGTGTGTCCCACTGCTAGCAAAAGAATGGCACAGATGCTCTGCACAAGTCAGTCCCCTTTTGAAATCCCTAGCAATATGCCTTATTTCAAAGGAGTCACTCCTCAACACAGCCCTGTTAATTTTTCACCCTAATAATCTGTTCCAGTGTTTTCAGTTTATGGTGGGCTAACAAAGCAATAAGCTGGCAAAACCCAGCAGACCAAATTGTCATGGTTTAAGCTGAACCCAGGACAAGATGTAAGGGACAATATCAGTCAAGACAAATGCCCTCTTTCCTGGAGCTGCAGGGCCCAGAGCTTTTCCAGCAGGGATGGCACTTGGGCCAGAAGGAAAGGAACCACAAGAGACAGTTGGAGAAGAAGAAAAACTATGAGTGGCTGGAGAGACAGCAATCTTTTCCACACCTGTAAGTGGTGCCGGGTGTCTGGAGAGCGTTCATTGTCCAGACTGTTCGCTCTCTCATTCTGTGGCCTCACGGGCTGCCTCTCCTTCAGAGATGTACTCCTTCCCCGACGTCCAGTCTGCTTCCCTTCAGACCTGCTAGAGAGATGTGCTTGCATTCCAGACCTGGCTTGTATGATATATACATCCTCCAAATCCCAGATCGCTCAGTCTGGCAACCTCAACAATGTGAGGGAAGTATTAGGGAATCACACACCTAGACCTGAGTCAGTTTAAGATCTGTCCGCTAATTCTGCCTCTGGTAGTGCACAGCACACAGTACAGCTACAAAGCCTGATCCCAGGAGTCCCAGGCAGAATTCCTCAGCCCATGCCAAGACTCACACTGCCACCCTGCTATTGCTACACAAGCATAACAGGATCCAGCCAAGCAAATAGCAGTCATATACCCAAAAGCAGCACACAAATACTTCTTCAAAAGAACATCTATCTGCTCGTATGTAACTGGAGAAACTATATGGTGGGGTTGCTGAAGCCCATATTTACTACCCAATTTGGGAAAGTTCAATAGGACGTAAGTTAGACTTGACAACCACCCTTAAGGTCAAAAATCTGCATCAGACGTTGACTTAGCAGCTCCAGAGTCTCACAAAAACTTCCTTGGGCACGGAGTAGGTACAACAAAAGAAACATGAGTAGTCCCAGAGCAATGCTGCCCTTCAGGTTTCTGAGCATTCATTTATTAAGTGCCCAAGATCCATCACTTAAGTGCTTGAACATAAGGAGGGTGTCCTTGCAATCAACGGCTTAAGGCCATCATGAACAAATGTTAGCCATGAATTGCCGAGCAGCCCTGCAGCAGGCACAGTGCTGTGTCACGACTCTACCTGGTGGATGGGATAATGAGGGACTCGGTCTTGGTGATCTTCCCGCTGGGTGGGAGCTTCTCAACAAACACATCTGGTGTGGGAAGTTCAGCTTCGGGGACCTCAGCTTGCTGGTTAGGCTCCTGCAAAAACACAGGGAACCAGTTCATCAGGAACAAACCTCCCCTCTGTCTCACTACCACAAGGGCTAGCAGGAGGTGCACCAGCTTAGCTCTGTCTGGGGCACATTCAGCCTTCCTCTTCCAGACATGATACTCACTGCCAAGGGGAGAAGCCAACACTGGCTATCTAGGGCTCCCAGTTCTCAGCTCTGCCTCACAAGTGAGATGGAGGTAGAAAAAATACCTAGATATGCTATGTGGAATAGGCATTCTTCCAGCTCAAAGCCAGAGACATGACTTCTCCAGAAATGCAGATTAATTCAGTTCACCCAAATGAACTAGCAGAGGGAGAAATGTTACAAACTGCATACCCACAGTAGAGCAACTTGAGCTTTGCAACTTTTATCCCAGGATCAGCTCAATTTCTGCCAATTCAGCCTTAAGTAATACTTCTGTCTGATAAAATGAATATTTTTTGCAGGACAATGCACATGCTCAGTAGCACACTTTGGGGCAGCTTTACTCAAACCAAGAGAAAGGCTGTTTCAACAGAAGGCCATGTACAGCATTTCAGTTTCAAGACACTGAGAGACAAGAACCTCCAACAACTAAGGTCAGGAGAAGAGCTGAGCATTATCTTCCCTGCAGCTAACACTACTAAATGGTGTTGCATAGGCAACTAGACAGACAGACTGACACATGGCACAGGACGCAGTTCGCAGCTGACACCTGAACTGTCAGGAATTACATTAACAAGTGTCTTTTCAACTTACATAAGAGACACTGTCAGAAATACTGTCGCCTGCATGTTTGGTTCCAAGACTCTTTGTCTTTTCAGGCACTTCTACCTGCTTGAGAGAAGAAAAATCATTAGGAGGTACGGCACCAGCACAGCTTTCAGCCATGCTCTGTGGATCAGGCTATTAAAGACACACTTCTCTGTGTAAACACTGCACAGCTCTGCAGGATGACCAGGAGTGCTTCCTGGTCACATCAGGAACAAACACATCTGTGTGGGATGGGCAACGCAGTAGCTGATACACACTAGAGGTAGGGAAGTGCCCTGGAATAAGACTGATATTCTATGAGCTTAACATGCCCACCTGTGAGGAGATGGAAAATGGGCTGAGCTGCCCCTCTGCATTTGCTCCCAGCCAGTATGAAACGTACCCCAACAGCAGTAAGGCAAACCCTCCTCCAATAGTGTCGAGGAGTACCTAAACCTCCCAGGCAACATCTCCCATCCTGGCAGACACTTCAAGTACATGTGAAATAGGAGCTATTCATACTGCTAGCAAGTATTTAATACATAAACTAAAGACGTTCCCCTTGAGTTAATACAATTGTGGTTTAAAACAGAACCCCAAACAAACAAAAAACCACCACCAAAAACACCTCCCAAAAAACCCAAAAATCTCCATAACATTAAAAAAACCCTCAAACAAAACCAAAAGCCCTATGACAACAAAACCAAAATCCCAAAACCCCAAACATGCCCCCCCTCCATGTTTTCTTAGCAGAAAATTCGTATCTCTGCATTCAAGCCCCTGGAGGAAGTCAGAGAGGGTGCTTTAATTTACACATGCAAACAGAGAACAGTGCAAGTCTGCTATATTACCTGCAGATAGATAACCTTCATGAAACATGACTTACAGGACTTGAGGGCTCTCTCTGGCTCCTGATACTGTGGATGCTACCAATTTCTGTCTGAGAGCTGGAGTGTGACAGTCCTTCAAAATAAGGTCTGAATACAGAAAGAAAAAACAGTTTCTTGTTATCAAAATCACCAACAAGAGGAAGTCCACCACATTCACAGCAAAGCAACCTGACTGTTCCCAGGGTGTCTCACTGCTCCACAGTGGTTCCAGTAAATTTTATAGGCTACTTCTGAAAGGATAGGGAGGTCTCCAGGACAGCGAGAGAAGCCAGAAAGTCCAGGGACCTCTGCTTAGCCCTGACACTAACTGATAAGACTTCCATCTAATGGATCCAACACGTCACCTGTCATGCACCACATCATACTTATAAAGCCCTTCCTAGGAGTACTTGCATGCCCCCAGACCACACACCAAACAGCAGAAAATCCACAGTGGCCATGCAGCCCCAGCTCTTTCCCACAGTAGAACAGAACTGCGCATTCACTCCACAGGAGCAGTTGTGCCCTCATACCCCAAGCACAAGGTGCAAAGTTTCACGCTGCATTCTTGTTTCAGCTTTGCAAATGCTGACTAAACTACATGTCAGCCTAGACGGCGTCTAACTCCTGACTGAAATACAGCAAGTAGAGTTACTGCCTCACACGGATGCTCTGCTCCTGTGGGTAAGTGACTCCTGGTGCTACACATTTTATTTCCAGCTTGCATCTGGATTTGGCTGCCAGCCCCATGATCCGATTACACAGTCGTGCAGGAAGATAAGGCAGCACACACAATCAGATTGTGCTTCCATGTACAAAGGCAGCTCATCACACCAGCTACAAGACTCAATTACAATTTAAGGAACTGATTTTTTTTTGTTGTTCTCGTTTCAGGAAAAACCTGCTTACAAGCATCAGCACTTATCACATCCTTTCAAGATGTGAACACAAGAACTGGACACAGCAAACCACAGTGCCTCCTCAGGACCAAACATAGTAAGCTCTTATTCCAGTAATAGTCCTGTAATTACCTATCCCCGAACAGCTAGCTCCAGGGAACAGGACATGAGCTCTCAGTGTGTACAGAGCAACATTCTGGCTTGATTCAAAGAATATTCTTACCTTATCTACTTTCAAATCCCTTCAAGGTAGGGTCTACCAACTTGCAATACATTGGGTCAAGCTCCAAATGCCTGTAAAGACAGGAGCTCCGTCCCTTACCACTGCTGCTCCAGCATATCCTTGACATTTTCTGGCTTGCTGATAGAGGAAAAAGTTGCTCCAGACTCAAATCTATTCTTAGCCCAATTAGGTTATTCAACATTAATTAGGATGATGACAGCTGGTAATTACCTGGAACTTACAGATATTGTACTGACCAACTGCTGTGGTAGGCTTTGCTTTAGAGCCACCACAACACTGAAGGCCTGAGCATGCAACCACATGCCAGTCAGAAGCATGAGTGCAGCTCAGTCATGTTTTCAGTCTTTATTTGGCAGCAATGTGACACAGCTCTGTCAGCCTGGGGTTCTGCGCCTGCTTAACACCCTGAGCCAGTGATCCCTGGCTCAGCTCCACAGTGCTGTGATTACCCATACATCCGTGTCCACAAAAGCTGGTTCAGAATATGCTTGCATGTATCTATGTGTGCTGCAGTCAGCCCCCTTGGGCCCCAAGAGGCTCCTTTGTTTCCCACAGTTCTGCTTCCTTAATGCTTGCAAAGACCGTTTTTCCACAGAGGGTCTTATCAGCTTTTCCAGAAAGACACAGTCTGCTTTGTCCACCCCTGCCTCTATTTCTGCGGCTTCCAAACAGGTCTCCTTCTGCCTTAGCACAGATTTCCTGGCTGTTTCTACCACCTCTTCAATTCTACTGCTGTTCTGTCAGCAACTCCTACCCATGTGCTCAGGTAGCAGGGCAAGCAAAACGTCTGTACAAGAAACAAGGAAGAAATGAGACTAAAAGGAAGTCAGACCCCCACACATTACCTCCAGCTCACAAGCAGCAATTCACATTGCAACAGCACACACTAGGGCTCCAAGACAGGGTCAAGATAAGGAAAAAAAAACAAACCAGGATGGAGGGGTGGGAATAGAAAGAACACCTAATCTGTGCTGAGACTGCACATTAGTCTCTCTCTGGCCCAGCATCAACCTCCCCACACTTACTTTAACTTAGGCTTTGGAGTGCTCAAGACACTGTCATCATCCTCCATTTCTGGCCCGCTGTCACTGGGGTTCTCTATATCCAGCGTGTCATACAGAAGGTCCAAGTCCTCCTCCACCTCTGGAACATGCTCTGCTGGGTCCTGCTCTGAATCCAGAACCTACACACAGGACAAAAGCAGGCATTGCTGACTCAGGTAGGAGACAGACTGATCCCATGTCACCTGAGCTGCCCCAAGGAATGCAGCACACCAGACTTGGGAGCAGGATTCTGTTCATAGTGCAAGGATATTATATCCAACAGAAATATTAAGTATATGAGAAGCCTTTGCTTTGGGTCAAGCTTGTCAGCATCTGGTTAAGCAGAAGTTACCTACTGGACTAAGCATCCACAAACAAGCTATTAACCACAGATTAGGTGTATTATTCAACCCCCTTCTATAAACAAGGCTTTGAAAAGACCCCTAATGGAGTCACAGTTTTCTGAGAACAGGATCAGAAATGCAGTACTCCCAACAGTCTTGGGTTTTACTGAAAAAGTTGCCGTCACACCTGATTTGATAACCAAGAAGGTAGAAATGACAAAAATGTCCACAGGAGGCGCCTGAAACCCGGACCAGCATCAGCTGGACCAACGTGCAAAGCCCATGAGAACGGGTATTTGCACAAAACTTCCACAGGCTGCTTCTCATATACACCAGAGTAAGGAGGCAGCTGTGCACAGGGTGCTGACTCTGCTGAGCTAACTTGGGAAGAACAGCAAAGCTAACAGGACCGTCTGGAAGTATAAGGAAGCATGAGGAGTTACTTGCTCTTTCCCACAAGCTACAAAATCAGCACACAGCCATACAGCCAATTGAGATGTTAACTGGTTTTGTATTAGATAGTTAATGTCACACAGGTTTCTTGGGCTTTGGATCTCAGCTCTGACCAGACCGCCGACTCGCCTGTGAACCCAAGTTCCCTATCCAAGTCTTTCATGTCTTACCTGGCTTTTCTAGTAAGGTGATCAAACAGGCTGGCATTTAACTTCACAAGCAATATACTCCTTGTATACTTGTCTTTGAAAGGGTCAAAGATAATTTCAAACCAGACTGTAAAACCAATGGGTACGTACACAGCTGCCAAAATCTGCTTTTGATAAAACTTGATCTAGAAAATGTTTGATGACATTTTAAAGTTGGCCCTCAAGCCTCCATGCAAGGCCAGGGTGTAAGGAAAGCTCACGTCCACTGCAGACGTGAGAACAAAATGAAAGGAACTAGTTCCTGAAGACTAAAGCAAGAGGCACCAAGCAGAGGTCAACACACAAGACAGGAAGGCTTACAGAATGAATTACTTACCTCATCAGACACTTTAAACCTCTTCAGCAATGCCACAACCTTCTGCTTGAAGTTTTGTTGCTGCAAGTCAAAGACACTTTCACATAAGTAAAGCGTTAAGTGAACTTTTTTCTCCCAGTCTGCAAAAAGCCCAGACACATCTGACACTGGTGCTGCAGCTGCTGCTTCAAATCACGTAACTGCCGACATCACAAACCAAGTCTCTGCTGTTCTTACGTTGAAACTGGCTTTTCCACAACTACGATAAGATTTCTTTCCTGCACTACAAGAAGCCAGATCACACTCCGCCAAGCAATATAGATCTCCTGACTCTGACTACTCTTGGTTGGACACAGGAGATAAATCATTTTATCTGCCAGATCTCCTCCTGCACTGACAAACCTAATATGCACACTCTGAAGATGAGATGGTAAGGAGGTGGCATCCCTATGTCAGGAGAAAAGGGAGGAGGAAATGGCTGGCACCAGGCCATTAAACCCAGTTTTGCATCAGCCACGCACACGGGAGATTCAGTATCAGTTCAGAGATCAGGGCTAGAAAGACATTGTTCTTATTATGAGAAAGTTGCTTAAAAACCAAGTGGTCCATTTTGCCCTGGCTGGTTACTGACTCCTGAAAATAACGTTAAGGACACCAACAATATGAACCAGCATGCTCCTGGTCTCAGAGAGTATCTTTTCAGTGTCAGATTCAGGTCAAAATAGGGTTTATTTCAGAGATTATCAAAACATGGATTTCAGAAATAGCCTCATGGGAGGCAGGATGATCTCCAAACTTACTCCTACGTGCAAAAAGAAACCTATACTACCTTGGCAATTCTGAGTTACTGTCATTACAGACTTCAAGCACACTTGTACAGCAAAAAGCTGTGTTATAGCACGGTCAAGCACAAGTCACTGCTCCACACAAGGTATGAGCTTTACAGGCATACACATACTTGCTTAGAGAGGCTGGATACATGTATGCAACTTGCCAAAGCCCTCAATATCCAGCCATTTCTGCTGCACCACCCCATGCACTAACCTCAGGTTCACCTGTCAAGCTCCAGCCCCCGACTAATGCACTTCATTCTGAAACCTTCCCACTGGCCTCTTCCATGCACAGCACAAACAGAAGAGCTTCCCTTCACTTAAAGCTACTTTTGGGACTTACATGAGTGTGGGTCCTGCACTGGCTTCTTCATGTGGATGGAAATTCACTTCATACACTTAAATCATTTTTTGAGCTTCCTAACCTTGCAGCCAAAGGACGCTCAAGACAGCACAAAGACACATCTTGGATAACCCCACTCTCTGAACCTGCTGGTTTTACCAGCTCTTCACATGCTATGACCATGCCCTCAAGCTCTCTGCTAGGCCAGCATGTCTAGTACTGCTGCTCCCATAAGCCACATGCACTGTGCATCCTGGCCAAACCCCATCAGCGTTAGTAAAACTAATTTCCACCGACCCTGGTTATGGACGTCGTTCTTACTATCGATCTCCGCTGCTTCTTGGGCTTCCCCAGCTCGTACTCATCATCATCCAAATCCTGAACAGAAAGAGGATTCCTGTGTTACCTTTGTGATTTGGAGACACGTGAACATTTATGTGTTAAAAATGTTCCCTCCATGAAGACGAACATGCTGCTTTCTCTTCCAGGCATTCAACATTTGCCTTAATTGCAGTTATGATGGCAAAGGGAAAAGGAAGAGAACCAGGTCTGCAGAGAGCCAGGAATAACAGCTTAGAGAAGAAAACCAGAATTAGGTCTACATTCAAGGAACAAGGACAGTCACAGGCCCTCATTTCAGGGGGTACCTCTCTCAGTACCCTCCAAGAGGTAGAAGGCAGGTAATGCCAGAGTACGAAGGCAAGTAAGACCCAAACTTGAAAGCATCTCACATCTAGCCAGAGGGTTCTTCATAAGGACCTATTTTCTACGAGGTATTAAAGACTAAAGACTGACTCAGACCCCACTGGCCCTTTAATTACAGCTGGGGATCTAGCTGGGCTCTTGAAATCCAATCAGTATTACAGAAGCAATTAACTGATGCCTTGACCATTAAGCTAGAAATATACAAAGATGCTAATATTTACTGTTTAAAGGGAGCTCAAGTCCAAACACATGAACAGATGAATAACAGCATGGTGGAAGAAATGGGTTACTGTGCAGACCTTTTGCCACTGCAGCTGAACACTTGGTGACAGTCCTGTGCTGCCGTGGTTCAGTTAAATAAGCTTTTAGTTTCAAGCATGAGCCAAGAATGTACATACTACACTGAAGCCCTCACAGGGAAAAGCCATGCCCTAGACAGTACCTGGCCCTGTACGGCATCATCACTGGCCTCCTGCTCAGAAGAGAAGCTCTCGTACTCTTCCTCGGAATAGTTGTCTGAAAGGGAAGGAAAGAGGAGAGAGATCCTGTGAAACTCCTTTAAGGCAAGTGTCTCATCTCAGAAGCAGAGAAGGCCAACTAACAGTCACAAATCGAGACAGGAGACACACAAGGAGATGCCTGTTGGTCTATCTTCTACCTGTGCTAGAACCAGTGAGATGGCACTAGAACAGATTGCCCAAAGAAGTCGCAAATGCCCCATCCATCCCTGCCAGTGTTCAAGGCCAGGCTGGACAGAGCCTTGGGCAATATTGTCTACGTTGAGGTGCCCCTGCCCATGCCAGGCAAGTTGGAAATAGATGATCTTAAGGTCCTTTCCAACCCTAACTATTCTATGATTCTATGGGAACCACATGCAGGTAAGGAATAAGGAGAAACACATTTAATAGGAAGGAAGGACCAGCATACAGATAAGGCTTCTTGAAACACCATCCCTTGGAAAGAACCACCTGGTAGGCAGCAGCAAATAAAGAGGTTTCTCCACAAAGGAGATAACTTTTCCTTTTGACATGGGCATAACTGACTTACAGGAGCAAGCAAGACATGCCAGGAGAGTCTAAATCCTTTATTGAAAGGAGACTTCAGGTGATCTGCCTGACCTCAAGCAACAACACACAAGCACCTGCATGCACTATCTTCAACAGGTCACTCTTCCAGCAGCGAGACGACTAGCATCACAAGCAGAAACCCAATGACTTCCCTCGATGGTGCACAACACCATAGATTCACATTCATCAAACCAGGCCATAAGTCCACAGTATAACATGTTGCAGGTTTGCAGGTCTCATCTAAGTTAATGAGACTTACTGTAGAATACCCAAAGGAAAAAGAAATTGGGAAGTACCTTAAATGCAAATCTCCTGAATACAAGACCTCTAGCCAGGTGAGAAGCTACAGGTTCTCAGCACACCCACCAGTAATGCTGGAAGAGCACTGGTGAGAACACAACTAACCCTTGCTCAGGCCTGGTGTGATATGCAGGAGAACCTTTGACAATTCAATTCCCCACTCCTGTCACACTCTCTGCTGACATAGCTACGGGTTTTTCAAGTTAATTCTTTGTATTAATCAGTTATAGACACAGCAATTTGTGCAAACCAGTTCTTATTTGGCCCAGAAAGCATCTAAGCCCAGGTGGGGTTCAACTCCAGCTAGTTCAGGAAAACAGTGGTCCTCAGGGCATATGGTTACACTCTTACCCGTAGACTTGATTTTCTGGCTGGCTTGCATTGCGCTGTCTTCATGGTCAATTGGCTGACTTGACAAGGAGAAAATCCAGATTTCTGCTACCTTCACTGCAGCCTCTTTGATGTTGCTGAAAAGGCTCAGAACTTGGCCACCTTCTCTTGGGTGCTGCATGACCTGGGACAGGAATGAAGTGGTACAAATTGGCATTTAAAGGTATTTAAAATTGCATAATTTGCACACTATGAGAGATTTATGCTAATAGAGTTACTCCACATTTCCAAGTACAGAAGCAAGCCAACATCCTGCAACTGCAGGAGCCACTTGCAAGCAATATTCAACGCTGGTTGAGATTTTGACTACTAATGGAAGCAATGGAAAGAAGCAACAAGCATCCTGAGCTTGATAGTTGATTAGCTCATGCCTGAAGCACAATACTTGAAACCTCATTACTATGTATTTGCTTCTATGATACACTACTGATTTGAATTATCAAGTTACCAACCTTCTGAACACCTAATGAAGGAACTTCATTTTGTGTTAAAGCCTATCAGAACAGCCATTAAAGGCAAAAAATAATGGCGAGATAGAGATGCAAAGTGCTTCCTAAAGCAAAAAAACCCAGGCTCCAGAGAGCTGGTACCTGAATCTCAGAGCAGCTGGCCACCCCAAGATAATGAAGCAGTGAGTCATGAAAAACAAGACAAATGGTGGAGACAGAGGGACATCTCAGTGTGGGTTTCTCCTCCATTTGACACTTACACAGATCTTTGCAGAACCTAAGACTTACGTCCTTCTCTTGCCTCAGTGGAGTCGGAAAGTGCATCCTCATGCCTGTACCTCAGCTTTATAACATACACTAGGCTGCTTTGTCAGCTCCTTGCGTAGCTTTAAAAAGACCTAAGCTGATGAGGAACAAACACCCCCTTGCTCTTAAACTCTGCTCAGACTCACAACTCCAATTTATTGCTTTGTTTCAACAGCTAAGAGAACATCGTTTTTAAGAAATGTGTCGGTGCTGTTGGGGGTCATCATACCACAAAGTGCAAACGACGGTGGGCTTATAAAATTTGTTTTCCTCAAGTCTTTATTTCAGAAATAGCCCAGATGAGCTGGAGAGTAACTATGACCTAACACAGTGCACCTCTGACAATTTTTTACCTTCTAACCTCAGGCAGCTGACATTACAAAAAGGCCTAAGAAAAACCACATGCAGCAGCAGCAAGTGCCCAACACTTACAGGTTCATTGATGGGTCTAATTAATGAAGCCACGTTTTCTGCCTCGCAGCAGTATTTAATTTCTAGTCTTAAAACAAATCAAACATGGTACATGAAAAATGTCAGCTGCAACACAGCATCACATCAGAATTTGGCCAGTTCAAATGGCCACCTACTGCAAGTCTAAGGGAAGCTGAACTCACATGCAAGGAGTGGCCTTCATAATTTTTTAGTGTAGTAAAAAGTCACCACAGCATAACATGAGTTTATTTTGGATGGAAATGATTTCTTCATCAGACAGCATTCTGTGAACAATACTGGTGTTAACCTGAACTTGCTGCTGCTAAGTCCATCTCTAAGTACTCAGAAGCAGCGATTAAACAGGGCACAAAATAATGAAGCATGGAGCTAAGCCATTCAGAAAGCCTTAGTGAATAATTTATTCACACTTGACTCCAGCATTAATTTTCAGATGCAAATCTGAAAATTTTATCATTTACCTCTCATGAATAGAACTCCACCTAAACTACCAAGTCATGAAATAAGAACTGCAAAGTGCGTTTCAAGCAAAATGAAAGTACTTTATCCTTAACTTTCATACAGTAGCACAGAGAAGCACAGCAAACCTTGCTTTAACTTCAGCATTTCTTAGGGGTGGAAGGCTTGCCTGAGTGACCCCGTCTGTCTTGTTCTGCACTTACGATCTGGAGCCTGTAACTCTCAAAAAGGCCCCAACATACAACAACAAAATCTTCACAAGCTAATAAGCTAGTTTTGTGAAAGCTTTAGCTCTCAATATCCAGAAAATGTCCAATATTATCACCCAGTGGTAAAATCTGTTTAAAATACTGCCCACTAAATACTGATTGCAGTTATTAAAACGGCTATATGAAATCCCACAAGGTACTACTCAATGAGGAAAGTCACAACACTGGGTCTAAATAGAAGGGAAAACATCTACCTTTGTGAAAACAGATCATGCCAAATTCTGCTCACCTCAGCCATGTTGATAGACCCCACAGCCAGAGTTTTGTAGCCTAAAATGGTTCGGTTCTTGTATCGCTTCCTCCGCTGCAGCATGATCTGAAGCTTGTTGCCTTCTCTCTTCAAGAAGTGAGGGTACTGCAGTTGGGAACACAATGGAAAACTTTACCATGTCTCCTGATGTAATCTCTCAAGACGCCTGCTCCATAAGTAAATTCCATTTCTAGGGATTAGCCCCAGGGCTTTTAGAAGTACCTACAGCTAACTGACACTCAGTAGACAAGCCTTCATTATCCCAAGGAAGCCTTCATCTCTGCCCAAACAGCTCAGGTCTGGGCTTTCATTTCCCCAGCCAAGCACAATGAAAACGCAACCCAGGGGCTCAGTGATGTTCAGTTTGGGAAAGGCTGAGCCCAATCCCTGTTCCAGAGAGAAAAGCAGTCTCCAGGAGACACTTCTCTCAACAGCTGAATGGAGGCTGCCCAGAACTGGAGCCCCAGAGGTGCCACCTGGTGCACAGGATGCCCTTGCACAATCAGCAGGCAGCAAGCAGTGGCATGGACCCCCACACTCTTGGTAGGGCACTGCCTTCCCTCCAGCATAAGACCAGTGCTCAGTGTTGGACCCTCCACTGCAAACATTAAGAACCTATTCCACTCTGAATGGCAAGCAAAGAGAAACAAAGCTATGGAGAAGACAAGGATCTGCTGATGCCTCTTTTGGTAAAGCACGGAGACTTACATGATCATGTAATGATTCTCTCCAGCCACACAGCTCTTGCAACTATCAGCATCTTCCAACATTAACACACTCAAACTTCTAATGCTCAAAGTGGTTGTATTTTAAGTAATTACATCAAGAACCCCCCTGCCAGGCCACATTGCAAAGACACGAATCCTTCCAATACATGTTCCATACAAGAAAATACATTTGGTTGTATATATGCCAAAAAAACTTCCCAAAACTCTACTCGCCTGTGAAGTCAAGCAGAGACTTTCAGCAAAGCGTGAGGTTAACCATGCTATCTCAGCTTGCCCTGCTCATCTGCACAGTGTATTAATGCAGTCAGGTCCTGCTTTCTGCAAGAGCACACTCGCCAGAGCACTGGCCATCCCCAGGGCCCAGCCCAGCTGCTAGGAGAAGAAGTCATGCCATGGAAGAGCAATCCTCAAGAGAAGATTACAGCAGCCATCTGACCAGTCTCATTCCCAGAGCTCAATGGGACGCATGCTCCAAACTTACAAAATACACAGCACTAAAGTAACCTACAGACAGGAGAACCTACTTGCAGGGTTCTCAACCAGGACATTCCCAAGTGAAGGATGCTTCTCTCACTGGCAAGACCTACATATTTTTTTCTCCTTGGGACATTATGAAAATAAGTTACTGCCAATCAAAACATGTAATAAATACAAATGCTGAGTGCCACCAGAAACCTGGAGATAGAATTCAGAGTCCAGAGCAAGCCTGGCTGCTATGCAGAGAGCTGGAAGCTGTGGCCACACAAGCAAGCAGAATACTAATTAATTGACTGCTCTGCAAGAGCAGATCTACTGTGCACGGCAGAAGGCGGCGGCCCTGCAGAAGAGAGGAACAGGAGTCCATATAATTAAAAGACAACCTCAAAACACACCTGCAACCAAAAATGGAGCCTGTGACTCTGCAGACATGCAATATTAGCAGACAAGAAGGGAAGAAAGTTATTAGGTGGAAGTGACAAGAGCAGCTCAAAAAGCCAAAGGCAACTTTTGCGTTCAAATCTACCACCTCCTTGCCTCTGGGGCCATTACACATGTTGGGAGGGCAGCAGGGGAGAGGGACTCCCTGCTCTTAGCTCAAAGCACTAGGGCCATGCCAAGGCTGCTTAAGTATGAGTCTGCAGCTAAGGTCCAAAGTCACACTTGGTCCCAGGCCAGCTTGACTTCCAGGGATTAAACTCGATGGCTCAAGTCCACACATGTGCAAGTTTCTGTTCTTCAAAGGTGTGCAGCTTGACCACTTCTGATGAGCACAGAGCCTCAGGCCGCTCAGCTCCTTTGTTAAAAGCAAAAGCCTGCACTAGAAAAGCCAAGCCTTTTCATAGCACAGACAAGCTATTTTAAACACCAGCCATGACGTAGCAACTCTTCAGAAGAGTTTCAGTGAAAACATTTCAGTAACTGTCAGTTGTGACAGATAGTGGAGAGGAAAAGTTTGACTCAAAACATTTGAAAACAAGGCTTTTAGAGGAAGCACCAAGTGCCCTAAAGCACCTCAGAGTGGTGTGAAGAAGGGACAGTCACATACATCAGAACAACAAGAATCAGGGCAAGACATTCTTTCTGAAGCCGCAGTGACATAATCCTTTCCATCTGGAAAAAGTTATTAGATTAAACACAGGAATTAAGTGCTCTGGAAAGCTGGGATGTTGTGCTTGGAATAATCTGGGGTATTTCACTCGATCCTGTGAAACTCACACAGGGTCCAGAGAAGCAGGCGTTCCAGCAGTAAGGGTGATGGTAGCTCACCTGCCAGAAAGGCTACTGCTGGTCTAGCTCTCGCTCTGGCAGGTAAGGTGAAACAGGATCACATAACATCACTAACTCCAGTCTCACCCCAGCTGTGTAACACAGCAACAGGAAACTCCTCCCTTCTGCTTGAGCAGAGGCCTGCCAGACACAATGGGCTGCTTGCTATTATGCCAGCCAGCACTGTCACCTTTCCAGCTTAGCTCTGACAAGAAAATGCTCAGTGCAAAGGACAACAATTTCACCCAGGAAAAGCAGCTGAGAAGGTGGCGACTGTGGAGATACAAGGGGCTGCAAATCCAGACAGCTAGCATAAAGTAAGGCTTATGGTTTGAAGAGCTAACAGTGCAGCATGGAGATACTGGCTGCTGGAAGACACCAAGACCTTCTTTTCTGTAACATCCACATGCTTTTACTTTGTGGCCCGTCACCACTCCCAAATATATCCCAGGCACTAAATTCAGACCATAATCTGGTTTAAACTGCAGTTGTTAGCCAGAAGTAGCTTCCAGCCATCATCCAATTAAGAAAGAATAAAAGTTGTCATAAAAATCCTGCTGTGCCATAGCAGGAAGGCTTCCCAGACCTCACTGCATCCAACACCCACAATCTTTCCTGCAGTCAGAGACCAGCATCACGTCCCTGCATTATGCTTATTCACCTACTCTGAAGGCTCAGTGACATGGACATCACTCTCCCCTATTATTCTGGATCAATTCCCAGCCCCTCCAGGGAAAATCAAGTTAAAGGCAGTGTTCTGCATTCTACTGCAGCACTGCTCTGAGTTTCAGGGGGGGGAAAAAAAGCCAAATTAAACCAACCAAACACATTCCCAATTAATTCCAAAAAGATCAGCAGAAACACTTGCTCCTTTTACTGATACAGGTCTGGCAAAGGGACATCTGGCTCATTTCGCAGCTCTGCTCCCAACCATAGAAAGCTGAAGCCCCAGGAGCCAAGAATACATATTCCTGGCACGTGGCTTTTTTATTCCTGTTCACAAAGGACAGGATGCAATGCTGCAGTTGACACAGTCTGTGGGCTGCATCAGGACAGAACCCAAAGCATCAGGCACCTGTGTATCAGCCTGGGCAGCTGTAGGGTTACCATCCATCTGCAACGAAATCTTACCTGCTTTGAGCCTGCATAGGTCTGAGTAATCACCACACTGTCTCGCCCGAGGCTTTCTCCTTACAAGATCAAACTCTTGACCTCGATATAACCAATAGTCCCAAGCCACAGATAATCCAAATACTCTCTATGCAGGCAGGATCCTCCCTCTTGCTCGCAGCAAGCCAGCCTCTATTTACCTTACTTCCCTGCTCAGCAGGCAGCATGAGGGCAGCATGCTTTCAGGAAAAGCAGAACTAATAAAATGCAGTTGCTCCAATTCCCACCTATTTCTATGACTTTAACATCAGGAGTAACTGTCTGTATATCACTACTGCTTCCCCCAAATGGTGCTTCCTCTGGCAGCTCTAATCAGAGGTTCACCTGTCCCATTCCCACTGCTGCTTTCCATCAGCCTGATACACCATGCCACCTCCCATGGCTGTCACCTTCCAGTACCTATTCATAAGGAAGTCAACTTCAGTTAAACAAGAGCCACCCTGCTCTGCTCCAGTTCCTGCTAGAGCCGTAACATGAAGAGGCCAGACTGCAAAGTCCTCATGTTCCTGGGCTCCAAACACAGGACGCACAACAAGGAAGATCCCCCAATACTGCGATCCCCCAGCACCCTGTTCCAGGCCCTCAATGCTGAGAGGCAATTCAGACAAGTTGATGTTGTTGCACTCAGGACACGCAAACTGCAGCTAGTGTCTAACTTGTCTGTTCCCCCTCAACAACTCAGGATTAGAGATCTCCTTCCACAATGCAGGGTTGGCACCAAGAACAATTCTAAGGGTTTATACAGCAGTTTTCCTAGTGGGCTTCCCTGTTCCCAGATCCTAGAGTCACCTGGCCTAGTTGTGCTCCAATTCCCTACAGCTGGCTGCCCAGAGACAAGCCAAAAGAGCTCACAGAGTTCTTCAGAAATGGCTGCAATTGCCTTAAGAACAAGCATCTCAGCAGCACTAGAAGGATCTTCACCTCAGACCCACAACGCACTTCTGCTCACTGCAAAGCAAGCACACCTGCCCCAAAGCCACATCCCACTTCACCTGCAGAGAGAAGGTCAGAGCAAGCTCCGTCTCCACGTGTCCACTCGGGGGCAATACAATCTCGTGAGACCGCAGGATGCGCTTGGAGCCCTGTACAGAAACAAGAGTCCATTGGGTGAATTCCCCAGAAGCCAGCCCTTACATCCCACCCGAGCCCTAGTTACTGAAAACCAGGAAACGCTGTCAGGGACTACCACAGAGCGAGTAAACAGATGAGTCTGACCTTGCACTTCTGTGAAATATTAATGAGATGAAAGGGGGATATTTGTCTACTAAAGATTTGGGCATATTTACTGTCCCCAACTGCAAGAAAGCAGCTTTTGTTCTGCCAAACCCCAGCATTCAAAAGCTGTGAGTCAACCCTCACCCCCCAAGTCCAAGTCTCATAATTTTACTTCAGCCAATAGGTACAAGGCTCATCTCCTCCTGCCTTTGGAGGCTGCAGCATCATGCCTAAATCTCTGGCGCTAGCCATGACAGACTGTTCTTTTCTTTTTGTGCACACACCCCTCCTTAGGGAAAGTGGAGATTTTTACCAATTTAAACAACTGTATTAGAGATTATAAAAGAAAAAAATCCACTAAACAGTGGAGTCTGGAGACCAGATCATATTTTAGGGAAACTCCAAATCAACACAGTGTTTGGGATGCTGTACACTAACTGAATTACTGGGCAACTTCACGTGTGAGCATTTCATTTCAGGGAATGTTTGGGGAAAACTAGCAGGAAAGCAAGACAGACTGCTGCCTAGCAAATTCTTCTGCACTGTTCTAACACAGTGGCAAGTTTCAGAGGTCCCTGGCTCAATGTTCTGCTGAGGCTGCAGATCTGGCTTTGTCCAGACAGGCTGATCCCAGGAAACACAGAACTGTAGCTCTCAAAAAAGCAGCATCTGGGAAACCAAAGAATAAAAGGCTAAACACTTCCCCAGCTACCTCCAAAGGAAAATCTGGTCTGCCCATATCAGCCTCAAACAGCATCCTGAGATGAGAGAGAGAAGCAGAGACTTACTTAAATCCCTTTGTCCCCAAATGCGTCGCTGAAGCAGCCAGAGCGAGCACTGGGATTTGCAGCAGTGCCTCAGCTGCTGCACGACACAGCACCACCTTCTCTGTGGAATAGGTGAGGTGCCTAAGCTCCAGCGGATCAGAAGACAGAGAGCAGAGAAGAGAAAGAAACTGAAGGGCTCCCCCAGGCAGAGCAGCACGTGTGCAGTAAGCACAGCTAGTCCCGCCGCTGGCAATAGCGGCATCTGTTCCATTGCTGCAAAGCTCCTCATAGCAGCGATCTTGCTTTACTTGTTATGCAACTTCAAATCTAATGAAATACCAAATATAGCTGCTTTTCAAAGACTGCAGCAGATAAACAGAGCAACAGCTCAGGAAAACTGGCAACAGTTGCCAGCTCTTTGAACATCACTGCTGCAGAGGCTGCAAGGAGACACGGGAAATGCAGATAAGATGCTCTCATTAGGTCTGTATCCAGTCACCCCCTCTGGAAGGATTCCGGTGTCTGACACCTCTCTTGCAATTCCCCATACAAAGGCAATGAGTCATCTGACAGAGATCATATATATATTTGATGATCCAGTATCACCAGGCTCAAACAATAGCCATGTCAGGAACCCAAGTGCTGCCAAATTCAGTGTGCCTGAAAGAGCTTGTCAGCATTACCATCGTAACCTACAAGCTACAAAAGGACTTTCATTAACAGGGCTTCAGATTTGCCTGTATCTGAGATAGCTGCAGTGCTGCTTACCCACCACTAAATAACATATCACAAAGAAATATGGGTGCACAGCCAAGGTGAGGCACTCTCTAGGACAGTGGTCATTCCAGCCACTGCTACCTCCAAGACAACTGGACAGACACAGGAAGGGCAAAATAAGGATGCGAGCTGCAGCCTGGGACTTGGCAGATGAACACCCCAAGCAGGGCAAGTCCTTCTGCCTTCCAGGTCTTCAGAGATATGCCCTGGTATAAACAGGATTGCAGAGCTGCTCAGGTACCAGCATCTGAATTACTGTGGCAAGGCAGATTGCAACATGTACCCAAAACAAAGTCTCACCGGCTAAAACTCCCTATGGACTTGCAAGTTGAGGACAAGCTTTCACCCATAAGAAGTGTAAGCAGTCAGCAGTAACCTGGACAGTAACCTGAATTCTCCAACCCAAATCTGACACGCTCTGGATGGAGATCATTCACTGACAAGCCTCAGGCCCTGCAGTGATGCATCCAGCATCTCGGAGTACAAACATAAGGAAAGCTTTCAGCCCTGATAAGCAATATCTGACAGCCTGAAAACCCACAGCTGTGCTGTTTCTAGGATTCCCATGAATCCAGGTGTGTGAAACAATTCCCTGCCTTTCTGCTCCCTGCTGTGGCTCTATAAAGCCCCTCCAACAGAGGGACACATTTTTACCCCAGCTGGATCACTTGAGATGAGAAAAACCAGTTAAATCCTCAGCTGCATGTTCCTGCACCATGGAGCCTTCATGATTTCACCTTCCAAGCTACATTTTGTGTGCTTTGCCACAACCAGCTTTCTGCAGGGATTTTCTTGTTGGGTTTTTTTATTTGAAAGGCAGCTGCTTTTCAGCATGATTAATGGTATTTTTCTACTTAGAGGTCTGCTAGGCTTTTACTCATTAAGTACTTCAGCATTTGCAGTGTTGGGGACATGTGAGTCAAACTGATGCTGTGACGCTGACTGTGGAACCGAGTCCCCTTCCTTCCTAGCCTGCCTCCAGGCAATGTGACCTACATGTAGGCACCTAATTAAACAGCACAAACATATGCTGTAAAGTGGGTTATTTACCTAGGATGACAGCTGTATTTTATGGAAACAAATTAAGATGTACAGGCACCCTACAAGTTCACTGACAAGCACCTGGCTACAAAATGACTTGGACTTGATAGCAGAGCTGCCCATCAGCAGAGAACGGCCCACACTCCAGGACCAAGTTATCAAGATGTCCAGCCCTAAAGTGAGCTGAAGCATGCTAAATAGAGAACCAAGCTTGGAATTTAGTGACAGCTCAGAAAGAAGAGGTGACAGCATATGAGCTGTAAAGAGCATTTTTACATACAGATAAGCTCATGCTGAGCCCACAGTGAACAACAGTCTTTGCTTACAACAGTGAAATACAGTATGAATATGAGAGTACGAATGAGAAGACACTCTCCGCACAACCAGAATGCCCTGATGAACTTGGGAAGAAGCCTGTGGCTGCAACGGACCCTCACATGGAGGTGAAGCTCAGTTTAGGCATCTGACAGTACTTTCAGCCACAGATATTCAATTCTTAGAACTAAGCAGCAATTACCTGCATTTTGACAGCAATGACCCCAGAAATAAGCTCCTTATCCAATTCCTTTAAGACTACCAGTTTCTTTAATGTCAAGCTGCACAACCTGCAAACAGGAACAGAAGAGAAACAGTTACAGACATGCCTGAAAAAGGAAAAACTCTTAACAGCTTTTACACACAGCAGTATCCCAGCTTGAGGGGGAACAGGCCCTGGACACAAGCCACACATTGACAGAGACATAAAGACAGCAGAAATATGTGAGGCCTTCCCTGGCTTTTCAGGCTGAATTCCTCCAACCTTTTACAAACACAAGGAGACGGACAGAAGCTACACCTCTCTGCTTGATACAGCCCATGGCCACATGAGAGCACCTCACAGTCACAGCACAGACTTCCACCAACCACAGCTGGGAGCTCTTGCCCCCACTCAGACCAAAAGCTTTAGGCTCAGAAGAATTAAATTCTAGGAATATAAAAGCTCTGGGTCAGTCCGATTTTAAGCGTATCTACAAAGCTTTCCTAGGTTGTTGGCTTGTTCAGTTTCAGACTCCTGGTTCTCAAAGATCTCATTCCCACCTCCTCTTGTCGACCCACACATTCTACTCCTCACTGCCAGACAAAAGTGCTAGGAAGCGGCTCAGGCACCCCTAATGGGAAAGGAAAAAAGAAAAGAGGGAGAGAACTCAAGCAGTGCCCTCTGGCCCTCAGGTTCACATGCCACACATATGCAAGTAAATCACATTCTTTACCCTGGCAAAGCCACATTGTTCTGGTTAAAGCTGTTTGCACTTCTGCCTTCCGGCGAAGAGAGCTTGGGAGAGGATAGAGTTTGGACTAGGCGCAGCTGAGTTAAGGCTCTGACCATGGTACTGTCACTGTCACAATCCCACAGAAGTTGCCACCAGCTGGTGTAATTACAAAGGCATGCCTAGAAACAAACTTAAGGGAAGATAATCCTGAAGCAAAACCAGCTCAGTTTGAGGCAAGCAGAGGCCAGAGGAAGTTGCTAGCTTGGCTCTAGTGACTAGACATCATCTGTCACACTGACCAGGAGCCAGTACTGCCTTTGTGTCAGGTCCCCATCCCATGGTATGGGTGTCTTTGGCCTCGGCCATGGGATGTTAGCATGCCTCATCATGGCTTCTTGGAAACCCACTGCACAGCTTTCTCCCATATAAAGTCTAACATTAGGGCTGTTCATGAAGGGGACCGCAGTAGATGGGAAGAGGAGCCAACACTGGATTTTGGTATATGCCCAGGCAGCAGTAGCACAAACCACATTGACTGAAGCATGCACATAAACTACAGGACCCTACACGCGTGCCAGGAACCCAACAAGTCAACACAGAAAGGGTGACTTGCGTCTCTACCACCCTCTCCATCACAGAGAGAAGCTGAAATGTTGCTTTGCTGCAATGCCTGAAGGTAGCCACAATCAGTCTGGGTGAAAAATTGCAGGAGACACACAGCTAAAGGCTCTTTCTGACAGGAGCAGTGGCAGATGTTGAAGCAAATGCTGCCTGCCTCATCCACAAACATCAGTGCCTCTGCCCAAACTCTGCCCGCTCACACAGGGCTAGGAACAGCGAATAGTAGGTCAGCTCTTACGGTCTTCAGACAAGCAACTCTCCAAGTCTACACTTGCCAGTGTCTCCTACACCCCAACCCATGCTATCTGCTCTCCTTGCTCACTTGCAAAGCACTGGTGCTTGCCATCAGCCCCCCAAATAACCAAGAGATCCAAAGGCTCCCTCTGCTGCAGAGTTTTGCATCAGGAGATATGCAGCTGGGGATGCTACGGAAGTAACAAGGAAGTTGGAAAACCTGAGAATGCCTGGGCCTCCATTCCCTCTGTCACACCACCAGCAGCTGTGCACGGTGTCATCAAGAGAAATGTGCTACAGAGCACATCCTGGGGCTGCTGGGTGCCAGAGGAGGGTCAGCAGAAGCGGGCAAGACAGCTTGGAAAGTCAAGCATGCTTTCACCCACAGCCTTCCCTGACTGAAGCAGGCACCTGCAGAAGAAACAGAGCACGGGCCAGTGCATTCAACTGCAAACATGTCCCTGTGAACTGGAGGTCAGGTGAAGCTGCATCCCCTCAACCTGGAACGCAGGAGAGGCTGATGGCTTTTCCCTCTGCATCCTGAACAAAACAGCAAGCACGGCTGCATGTGGCTGCTGCCACGAAGCAGCCGGGCCGGGATCTAGAGGAAAGAGGCTGTGATGCCATTTGTTTTCTTTGTAATGCTGTAGCTGGAAGACAATTGCGCTTGGCTTGCCAAAACCCACCCTGCTCGGTTGGTCAGGTGCTGAGAGCAGAGGTAGGACAACACACTGGCATTGTCTTGGCAGACCGGCAAGCAACAATGGCCTTTTCTCTCCAGCCCCAAGCTCGAGGATGAAAAAGGTACAGGAAGAAACAATGGTATTCTCAGCACACACAGCTGAGCACAAGGAGGGCGCTCTGTTCTCTGCCAGGCGTTCCTTCAATTCATCATTTATGAGCTTTGATCAAGCCCTGTGGAGCACTTGCTGCTTGGGAAAAAAAATAAAAAAATTAAACAGTGATCAGAAAAACAAAAGCAGTTAAAGAAAGACAAGGGATGCATCTGCTTTCTTTATTCCACATTGCTGCGCTGCTGGTACTAAAAGGCTCTTCACACACAGAACAATTAATGTCTATATTCTCCACTGGGGGTGGGGAAAAGGAGTAAAAATCAGAGTTTAAACCCCACCAAATGACTTTTATCCTCAGCACACTTATTGTTCTGGGTCTTCAGTCTAAGTCTGCAGCTTACAAATCAAAGCAACCTACAGGATATGTGGCAGAAAGGGGCCGTACCTTACTCAAATAATCATGAAAAGGCATATTCCAAGTGTGTCACTGCATCCAAAGCCAGGGTGGTGCCCCTGCTGCCAGCACAAGGATCCTGAAACCGCTCACATCCACAGGTACAGCAGTTCCCAGGGATCAGGAAGGGGCCTTGTCTCACAAAATATTTCTATCAAGGAGTCTGCTAAGATTAAACATTGGGAACAAAACCACGACAGACACAGAAGGATCTGGAAAGATCCGAAAAGAGAACATGGGTACATTTAGAAATATCTAATACATATATACAGGATCTCCATGAACACAGGGAAAAGAATCTAGCATACACATACACAGGAGAACTGAGGAAGCCTCAAGTCTGGAGCTGAAACAGCCTGAAGTATTTTAAGCAGTCTAAAAAAGGCCTGGGACTGCAATACAGGAGGCACAGACAAACCCTTTCTTTGCATGTTCATTTCAGCCGTGACCTATGGCTGCACATGGGGACTTAAGCTAGCAGAAGTGCAAAGTTAGAGGAAGCAGTGTTAAATAAGGGCAACAGAAATCTGAGAGCCACGATTTCCACCCGTTCTGAAGGTTCATAGTAGATCTCCCTGCTAGGGGCACAGCCGGGTCCCACACAGCAGCAGGCAGTGCCTACTGCGGAACTTGCGTCCTCTCCAGGCACACGTACCCCTTGCTATGGTGAGGAGGCACACGGTACTGGCCTGATCCTGTTCTCAGGTTCACAAATCATGAGACAGCTTAATGCATTCTACAAGAACAAAACTCTTCATCTTTTTACACCACTGCTGCAAGAACACAGTTTTAAAGAGGAAACCTGGACTTGACCCAATGGTTTCAACTCACCCTGCTAATGCAAGTTGTGGTAAATAGCTTCATCACAAGCTCTTTGCTAAAAGAGACAATTATCTGCAAAGAACATAGCATTTTGGTAACCAAGACCCAGAAAACATGCCCAGAACAACCAAATAAAGTGCTGCACTCTTTACTCATTGGATGCTGTGCTCTTACGTCCCTCTGAGTAGGAAGATCAGGAAAATAAACCCCCTCCAAGAAAGAGTCTGGCTCACCAAATTAAATGTCTCTGTCTCCACAGGGAGCACAGTAAATGCACTGAGACCTTGCTCACGCACAGACAGTCATATCAACAGGAAGGAAAAATTAAAAATTAAAGAAATGTATTTTAATTAAGCCCCACGGAAGTTGAGAATAATAACAGATAATAACAGATGCATCCATGCCTAGAGGGGACTCCACCTGCAAGATGAGCTGGGGCAGGAAGACCCTGCACCGCACTACACAGACACCTGTTGGCCAGGTTAAAAGCTGTAAAGAGATTGTTCCTAGAGAAAAAGTTTCATGCTAGGAGCACTCTCCTCTGAGGTTTGTAAACCTCAATCAGCTGATGGCTATAAGGGAAGAACCAATTTCCCTTTTTCCAATTTTTGGTCACTGGACAGTTTCACCTCACCCAAATTACTTCAGCATTTCAGGACAGCTAGCACCCCAGTGCTTTCAACATCAACTTTGAGTGTTTTGCTCTGAGCTGACACTTCACACCCAAGTCAGTCCCAAAATAATTTGCGAGCCACTTAAAGAAGTGGAGGGAGAAATTTGCCTGCATACATGTGTGCCCAGACAAACAGAGCCATTCTGCACATAGCTACAGGGTGTCTGTGCAGCAGGCATTTTTCAGAAACAGCTGCTTAAGTAACGTATGAATGCATGCAGCTCACAACCAGCCAACTGTGCAAGCAGTTCCTTATGCCTGCTTCACACATGCCCAGGAAGAACAGAACATAAGGATGTATTCTGCTGCACTTACATGATAAAGGCAGGCCTCCATGCTAGCCTAGGAGAGCTAGCTCGAGGAGAAAAGCTGTCTTCTAATGTCACTGAAGCATCAGAGCAGGGCCTCCCCACAAGAGTAGCAACGATAGAAGCTGCAGGAAGAGTGCTTCTTCACTTTCCAAAGCTTATAAGCTAATTCCCTCAAAATGCTCCCATCCTCAGGTAAACTCTGAGGCAGGAAGAAACAAAATGAGGACGCGAAGGTGAAGCCCACCGTTTCTGCCATACCAGAAACAAACTAACTTACAATGAAACATAATAGTCCTGTACTCATCTCTGCTTTCTTCTCCTTTCTTCACACTTACCAACAAGTTAAATGGCAACCTTCAGATAGCCACTCTGGCTACCCATCCATTCACGTAAACTTTAAGAAGCCAGGAAACAATTGCAGAACAAGTGTTTCAATTCTTCTTGTCCTCAAGGAGCTTGAAAACATCTTCCCAGGTTTAATACAGAGAATTAAGCTTTTAAGATTCTACAGACTTAGATCCATAGAACTGCCAGAGCAAGCAGGCCTTCTTCAGACAGGTAAGAGGACTGCAAGTTAGTTTACACAACAGGCTCTACTCAGGTCTTCACAAGGATGCGTAGGCAGAGCCAGACACTGTCCTTTTACAGCTGAAATACCATCCTGCTCACTTCAAATATATCACAAATATTCCTCTTCAAAACTGAGCATGCAGAAGCAGCAGGGATTTCAAAGTTTTGCAGGCCTGCATCATTTTTAGAAGACCCCAGAACTCTGCAAGGGCACATTTGCTATTTGAGGAACAGCATGCAGTTAATATGACCAAGGACTAAAGGACTCCTGAGCTTAGATACACCAATCCAACACAGAATATGCTACGAGCTTTTTTCCTTCAGCGGGACAAGGCACTGCTGGCTGGCTCTAGAGGACTCACCCAAGGCAGGAAAGGATCAGGATCCCTGCAAGCCAAATAACTTTGGCTCACAAAACATAAGACCTTACATATTCCATTGGCACTTCTCATTCTCTAGCAGATCGGCAGTCTGGAAAGGAAAGCACTACTGAGGCGCACCAACGCTGGTGAAACCCACACGGGTTAAAGCTAAACCTTCATAGCTCCACATACTCCTCAGGCAGCCAAGCAAAACTTCTGTGCAAGCTGGCAGCTGTGTCACATCATGCTCTGACTACTGCCGGAGACCAAATGTAGTCCAAGTCACACTGGCAGGAAATCAACCAGTCTGACAGCAACTGCTCACCCTCAGGTACATGCTCTGAACTGTGCTACCGAGAAACAGCAGCTTTCTGCCCCCTTAAGGGGTTTTCAGGGAAAGCAGAAGCAGCTCTCTTCACAGGTCAGTTGGCCTCAGGCAGCATCTCAGTTCTTGCACACGTTGCTACACATTTAGTTTCTCACTAAAAAAAACCCACCAACAAAACCCAACAAACCATAAACAGACTAGTTCTGTTTCTCAGATAGGCAACGGAGTGCAAAAGAGCTAGGCAAAATCACCCATGTTTTCACACTATGCTGCCTGCAAAGCCAAGCACAGGAACAGGTATAGTTAAATACACCTCTCCTGGCTTGTCTCTTTCAAAGCCAGCACCAAGAACACCAAGACTGCACAGTATCCTGATACCAAAGTGAGCATCAACGAAAGAGCCTATGGTACTGGTGGATTAGCTTTGATCAATATTTTTAACATTTTGAGGCATTAGGAAGGTGGTTTATTAGCTTTAAAGACTAAAGTCAGCAAATAATGAAAAGCCAATTCATGGTTAAGGCTCCTCTGACAGACCACCAGGCATCACAATTTCTACATTACAAATGACGCAAACACATCTGATATTTATTGTATTAATTTAGTAGTAGCTGGAGTAACCAGAGGCACCACAACCAAGGATGGAGACAGAGCAGGCATAGTCACATCCAGCTGATCAAAGTCCAGTGGTAACTATGGGTTTAACAAGCTGGCATGGAACACCCTTGCACTGCAGTACAGCCTCTCATGCAGCAGCACTGAAATGCCAGTCTTCTTTTGAGCACCTAACGAGAGCAGTCAAAGTAGCACATGTCAGGGAGGGGAAACCTTAGGATGTGGGCTGGTCAAGCCACTTTTGTAGCTACAGCTTCATTTCTCATCTAGCCAGATGCAAAATAAAAGCACAACCCACTAAGCATATATGAGACAGCCAGCATGCAGAGCAGTTCCCACCACATGCTTTACAGATTGGCAAAGAAGCATATACACAAACGAAACAAAAAGGAGACTCTGGAAGGAGGAATGCAAAAACAAATTGGAGGGGTAGGGGATGAAGAGGAGAGACCTTTACAGCTGGAACAAATCCAGCACTCCTCCCCTCCCTTGCATGCCTTCCTTATGCAACCTGTCTTCTCTGCAATGGCCCCCTGCCCCAGACAGCAGCACTTGTCACACACCAGGATCAGCTATTCCAGGCATCCTAGAGGAATGCTCTCCCTGCCTGGAGGGGCCATTCCTATCTGCCCCTGAACCCACAGGGACTAGTGGAAGCTGCACAAAGTAGCCAGCAGAGAGAAGGACCAGAGCCAGAGGGCTCCCGATTCATCCGCAGCTTGCTGCGGAGCATGGAACAGCACATTTCTGCCTTCATTTGTACCAGCACCCCCCTTCCAAGCTGACAGTGTTGCAGCCAGCTGCAAGAACAAATACAGCATTCAGCCTTCCAGCACATACCTGAGGAAATCCTTGCAGTGGTAGCTAGCTCTGCTACAGGCATCACTCAGTGAGGTCAAAGAGTTAAAGGAAATGAGTCAATGCACATACTTTCTCTAAGTTGTGCCTAGCCTGGACAGTAACCCTCACTCTCCCCGGTTCTCTCCTCCATCACATTCATGCTTCAACCCTGAGGCACAGCATCCCTAAACACCAGCAGTAGCATCAGGCTGGGAGCAGTAACATCTCCACAGCAACTAGGGATGTCACAGCCTGCATGTGATCAGCTCCTCTGTGACCATGCAACAAATGAGACCATCTCCTCCAACAGCATGCTGGCTCCTCCTCACGCCCCTTCAGAGCAGACTGATGGCAAATCCTCCTTCACCACTCTGCGAAGAACAATGTTCTCCAAACAACTACTGCCCCAGCAGCTCCCCTGCCCCATCCCAAGTCTTTATGCACTTGGCAGTGAGAAGTTGGTGTGCATCTCGGTGCAGGCAGGTTCAGAAGGAGGTCCTGCCCTGGCCAGTCTGGTTTGCTATTTAGGAGTTTCTTCTTGATAGCAGGAAGCACATGTCTCCAAGCACTCCTGCACTTACTGCTTTCAGAAAGATAGCTGCTGTGCCACGTGGTGCTGTGCTCTATGTGTACCTCTTAGCCACTTGGTACCCGGGGAGACACCCCAGTCCCAGCCACAGCACATATTGTCCCTACGGCCTGCCAATCATTAGAGGCCAAGACTCAGCCAGAAATATCCTGATCTTCCCCTTTGTCTGTAAATCAGCCATCAAAGGCACACATCTAGAGGGGGGAAAAAAAAACAACTGTGCCTTGACTTCAGGCTCATGTCAGAAGAGTTTGTAATGAAGAGCGCAGCTCTGCTCAGGTTACTGGTCACTGTGATCTGCTCATCATAAGAAATCAGGACTAGGAAGCCTTCAGCTAAGAAAGCAGTCAAGGAGAAATAGATGGCTTCCTGCTGTACCTAAACCTGAGCTTGCTCTCAGGACATGAACGATTTGCCATCTCTGCTTTCTCCTCTGCACTTTCAACAGCTTCCACGACACCTCCTGATGCACAGGCAAGCTCTACAGCCTGCCACTCCAGAGGCCATACAGCCTTACACCATGGGTCACATTAAATTACTTCTCACTCAATCATCTCCAAACGCTTCCCAGTCCACAACCAAGTCAGACATATGGCCCTCCCAGTCAAAGCCAAGATCCTGACAGCATGTAATTCTCAAGACTTGGTGCTTGTCTGAAACACAACCACCTTACACCACTCTGAATAAAGAGACTTTGAGAACTGTTGTAGGTGTTCTTTTCAAAGGAATTTTGGGAGTGGGTTTGTGTGGTTGTTTCTAAGTTTGCTTTTCCCTTGCTGACCTATTCAGACCCAGGGCAGCATAGCCAGGGCAGGTGTTCCTGCGTTCCTAACAAACCGCCATTCTGTAACCTTGATTTAAACCAGTTGCATGGAGTGCCAGACGAACAGGGTTTGGTTCGAGAAGTTTGCAATATGGCCCAAAACAAACAAGACAGGAGAACCACACAAGCATCCTTTAGACCCTCAAATGGCTGCTTGCTTTTTTACTGGGAACTCAACATGTCCAGTAAGAGTAAAGGCAGAGCAGCCAGCAGCAGCAAAAAGCAATTGTGAACTTTGATGTTATGTTTGGTATTAGCCAGCACAGCAACCAAATATGCATCTGGCTGGCAGGCTTGCTTTTCAGACTGGAACACTTCACAGATCCCAGTGCCGTTCTCACTGCTGCAAGTCAGTCAAATCCTGCTATTCTGGCCTTTTTCCAGATTGGCATATACCCCCAAAAACCTCACAAAGCCAATGGTCTATGTTCTTCCTTTATTTGCCCCATGTTCAATGCCAGCTCCTACCTCCTCCGACTGCAGAGGTGAATGGGATGACAGCCAAAGAAATATCAAAATTCATTGCCTAAGTTTGAAACATTGGGTTTTTTGCATAATTCTCATCATGCATCAAACACAGAACTATTTAGCACCCCAAAATATGTTTCCAGCACACAAAGGATCCAAAAATACAACACTAGCAATCTGAATTACAGGGAAGGAGGAGCAAAGGGAAAGATGCAAGTCCAAACCTCTATGTATTCAACAGTAGGTCAGAAGAGAGGTTAGCAGAACCACCAGCCCCATAAAGAGCAATTTCTGCAGCTGTACCACACACCCTGTGTAATGCTTGCAGCACCTCAGCTGTTTGGCACACAGCACCAGCTCATCTCTGCACAGGTACTTCCAACAGAGAACTGCAACAATGACAACCGATTTGCTCTTTGGCCACAGCTCAAAGGATGTTTCCAAATCAAGCACATTAAAACAGTTATAAAAGGAAGGTTCTTCCCCAGAAGCATTTATTTAGATTTGAATGGTGCCAGTTTTTACAAGGCAACAACACACAGCTGACAAAGCAGCCTCCATCAGTGCTAAATATAATTCACAGAGAACTTCAGATCCTGCCATTACATCTGGGGAACTCTATTCAGCATTAAACATGCTGGGAACACTGGCTTAACACCCCTCAAACTGGAACAAAACATCGAGGGTAAACCAGCTGGAACATACTATCCCTTGCAGATGCATCTGCCCAGAAAGGAAGGGGCAAACTGCGAGGAACTCTGCAGTATTAACAGTAGTCAAAAAAGGTCTGAAAATGCAAACGCACTCAGCACTCCCTGAAAGTAAAGAAATGCCTCTTGATGTCTTTGGCTAAAGCTCCATTGTGCTCCAACACCTAACCCTTGCACTTCTCCCATCAAATATTCTGGGCAGAGCTTGCTTATTTGTAGCACACTGTCTGCTGCAGTGCTCCTAAGAGCACAGAGAAGCCAAGAAGGAAATCATCAAAGAACACAAATAAGGGATCTAGTGAGATTCTAAAAGCCAACTGGTTAATCACATTACCCAGGCTGATGCAGGCATGAGATGACTGCAGTGAAACTACCACCACTACTGCAAGGTATAGAACTTCAGCACTAGCCAGGAAGAGTATTTCAGCCTCCAAACCCAGCCAAACTGAACTGAAAAGACCTACAGAAAATGCAGTGCCTGCTGTCAAGCCTAACTTAAGCTATCCACCAAAGGCCTTGAAAACTACAGAATCCATCAGAAGTGCACATTAGAACAGAAATCGGGATCTCTTATCTTCAAGGCTGCCTCGTGGAGGTTACTTTACAGTGAAGCAGCAGCAGATTTTGTATTGACAAGGACTGCATGAAACGTCTACCCCCACTCTGAAGAGATACCTGAACAGGAAGGAACCTGCACCACCAGGCTGTCCTCAGGGCCTGCGGAATCTCCAGGAGATGCATTTCCAGACTTTGCAACAGGGCTGCATAACACTGCTGATCCCCCTCTCAGTAAGAGCAGCTTCCCTTAGGGAAACTCCCAATCTCCAGGTGATCTCAAAATGTCTCTCAGTAACACTTTAAAAATGCATCCTACCCCACAGTCTCTCTCTTCACGTCTAAATATACTCCGAATGCTCTAGTGTAAAGAGCTGCTACTTGAAAAGAGAGCACCTGTTTGGAAATAACTCACCACAAGCTTTTCTATCTGTTTTCTTTTCTGTAAAAACCCTTGTGACTAAGATTTCACTGCATTTCTCATGGAAAAGGGAGAAAGCCTGGCAACTCGGACTTTGCTTACCCTCTTTTCTGAAAGCTTACATCATCTTTAAGCTTATTGGGATAAAAGGAACCACATTTTTTACTAAAGGAGCTCAGAAGAACCACCAGTGCTGAACATCTGCCGGGGAGGCAGAACACAGTGATTTGCTGTGGAGGAACATCTGCATTTCCTTAATACTCTAAACCTCTTCAACAGCCGTCAAAAGTTGAGCTGGAAAGCAGAGATTCAATATTCTTTGAATAATACATGTCTTCAACATCATTGCTGGTGATATTTCACTCCTGAAAGCAGTAAGGAAGCAGCAAAGCAAAATAAATGCCTGAATTTGTTAGTTCAATTTGCCAAGAATACTTCTTAATATATCACAGTGACCTGCGTAAACTAGCAAAACACAAGATGCTGGTCTTCACCGCTCAGAGCTTGTTCCAGATTCCCTCATGAGATTTTTAATGCTGAATATAAGCAATAAACCAAAAAGTGATTTATAGCAATCATAATCCGTTCAGTGCCCAAAACCTTTAATCAGGCCTATGCGTTCCCACTGAAACCAGATTTAGCAAGATAAACTGTAGGCGCTCTACAGAATAAGCAGATGGAGGTAAATGAGGCATGAACAAGCAGGGACTGGATATGAGTCAGCTCTTCCTCAGCAGACTACTAAGGTTCACTGCTGGGAGGGAATACCAAGGAGCCTATCCAGCATTTAGACAGTGACTCCATTTGTCAATAGGACAACACCATTAGATCACTCATAAAGACCAAAATCTACAGCCAGACCAGTCTTGGCTCCCTGAAAACATTCTCTTCTAACACCCTTGCCTGATACCATCAGCTAACACGACAACAATGATAAGAGCAAGGAATAGGTATCAGCATCATTCTGTGGTTGGTGCTCCTGTTTACAGATGAGACAAAGAGCATCCTGAAACCAGGTGCACGTACTCAGATTATCAAAGAGCCTCAACTGTTTCTGGAACAGAAATGATCATCAGTGGGGATGAGATAGAGACAGGTACCACAAAGTTTTTCAACCCTTGGGATGGAATTCATCCTTAATTTTACGCCTCCTCACTCAGAGGACCATATTCAACCTCTGATTTTCATCACATGACTACCAACTCCATTAAATTTTGCACTGGGGCTAGTTACACATGAAATGTGTTTATGTACGTCATATCTTTATACTGCAGCATCAAATACACAGGCAAATGATCTGCTAAAAAAACACATTACCTGAAACTGTTGTATGTTCCACATCTGCCAGATTCAGCTGAGATTTAAACCAATGATGCAAGAAATTCATTACATTATACCCTTTTCTCTCTGCCCATCTGTTACACGGCAACACAAATCCACCATCGCTTATGCTATTTTCCTTTGGAGCCTGGGTACTTACTCTGTAGCCATGATCAGAGGGGCCATCCCTACCTTTTCACATCTTACAAACAGTAGAATAATGCCTCCCATTTCAAGATTCAGCTTACAGCAAGCACCTTGAAACTGGCTGAAGGTAAACACTGGAGCCAAGGAGACTGCAGGCTGCAACTGTTTCACTAAGAGATTTTCATATGCCTCATATGAGAATTGTGATTACATATAAATGTTCATGTAACTACGAATTACTAAGCCATTTCTCTGTTTTCACACCTGAATCAGCAAGAACACTCCAGAGAGACAGATGCCCCCCCCATGATTGACACTCAGCAGGGTCTTCTGTTTGCAGGTATACCATCTCAAACATAGATTAGCTTCTACTAGGAGCAGGTCTTCTTGGAGAGCTGGTGGAGAGTGTGAAAACACTCACAGGAGAAAAGCCCAGTGTTACTCATGCAATAGCTTGGAAGATCTGGTGATAATTATGGAATCAAGACAGCCCAAGGGACTGTCAGCAGAAGCAGCAGTCTGCTGTCAGAGGACAGAAAACAGAGAAATAAAAGCTAGAAAAGGAGCCTGAACTCACTGTCCAAGAGACAGGAACTGTGGGAGGCAACATGAACTGTTGGATTCTCCACTCTAAGCTACACCAAATTCTGTCTTTAAGTTGGTACAAGCCTTCTGTGATGCCCTGGAAGTTAATAAATCTATTTCAACTTACCTATAAATAAGGGCTGGCTCATTATACGTCTGTGATTTAGCCAGCCCCATACTAAATCCTGGCAGCACTGGCCCACAGCTAGTGCATCAGAACACTACAGCTCTGCAGCTTCCAGTTGCTAGGTGGGCTTTGTTACGCCATAAAGGCAAGCGATCACAGAAGCATCGAGTCTGATGGATCCAAAGAGGAAAGAGTTGCAAAATTTCTCCATTCAGCGGGAAGGTAGAGAGATGCAGCATGCAAGACTGGATATTCCTGATGCTTCAAACTTAGTATTTTATTGATTATTCAAATCCATACAACTTTAATGGGTACTTTATTGTACTCCAGCTGTCTCGTGATTCTTGCAATACCATGCAGGGAGAGCAAAGGAAAACTCCTTTTCCAAGGGACATGCATGTATTTCCTCACCATGAATCTACCCTGCTCCACATCTTTCCTATCTGCACTCAAAAGTAGTCAGTGGTCAAAACATTCTCAGAGCTTGATAAAAATGGAAGTCAAGTGTTTTCAACAAAAACCTCTTTGTTAACACATTCTCATGGCTACTGAAACTGCAAACCTGTTCAGAGAGATGCCTTAACAATGAAGTATCATTTAAAACTGCATTTGCAGCTGTGCATATTTCACTTCAGTCACACCATTGTGAATTATACCTCAGCATGTCCTTACAGAAAAGAGGTGGGCTGTCAGGGGGATGGGAAGGGGGAGAGAAAAGAAAGGGATTTTTACTGAACAAAAGAGCTCCAAGAAACTGGTACGGCTTTGCTGGAAGCTATTCCCAGCCCACTCAACATTTTTGATTGTATACATACATACCAAAATCCCAACAAGGAGCATTCTTCCCAGCTAAAATATGAACCATCAGCAAATCTGACCACCACTAGGGAGAAATACAAAACCCCAGTGGAAGTAAAGTAAAGCAGAGTGAAATCATCTTTCAGTTATCCTAAACCAAGAGCTACATTTGAGAACTCACCATGGTGGCAGCCTTACACAAACACACGCAAGTATCCCACACACTGCTAGCCAAAGCTAAGTAAAGCAGCATTCCTATGCTGTCATTTGCTTTACTACCACAGTCAGTTACACAGCACTGAAAAAGTACGCAATATACAAAGCACCTTTCCCCCACTTCCCCAGAAGCTTTGTGAAAAACTGGGTGAATTTACCAATATTCACCAGAGTTTTGCAGTGAACCATTCTGCAGAGAAGCGTGCACTGACTCCAAGTCAGCCAAGAAGCCAAGCATTATGCACTGCTTTCACAGCTCAAAACCACAACAGGGGCCTGTGGCAATGCTGAGAGAAGTCAGCGAGGAAGTCAATACTGCAAGAAAGAGAAGGCAGCACACGGCTGGGATACTGGTGAGGTCGAGCTAAACCTACTCACAACCCATCTCTGGCCCAGAGCCTGTACATAAGCACACCTGGGTGCCACAGGGCTTTTCATACAGAGATCCTCCTGAATGCAAGTGCTGTACAAAGGCAGGAACACCCAGAACCAGGCTGCTCCGACCTGCAGGAGAGCAGTGCTGCACAACAAACCTGAGTGTCCGAACTCAGGCAAGGCAGATGCACCTTCAAACACAGCGCCATCAGCATCTGTGCAGGACATCAAGAAAAGCTAAGCACCCTGCACTCAAGGGATCAGCCCTAGAAAGCTGGCCTTGAATGCAGGTGCAGCAGGAATATAAACAGCACTGCTCAGCACTGCCAGGCTGCATGTACATTTAGGTCATGATCCTGGAACAAGGAAACAACTGAATGAACAGTAAAAGCATATTATAAACGTTTTTGTAAGGACACCCAGCAGGACCTGCCATTCACAGGAACATGCTGACTGAAGGCTGAACGGAGGAAATCCACCTCTGAAATCCCTTCTCCCTGGAAAAAGCTCTACCCACTTGCTTGAACTGAGCACTGGCCAGCCTGCTGATCCTCAAGCACATCACCATGGACCAAGGGTAAAGAACCACCAGAGTTTTGGCTCTGTGAGCAGCTTCACAAGTGAACCACTGAAGGCTACATGTTGCAAGGGGGAAAAAAAAGTCTTCTAACCTCCTACGGTATCTGCAAGGAGCTGTCTCAGATCCTCACTGGCACTGGACATGAGCAGGCAAAGCTTATCCAAGTACCTGGAGACACACAAAGTCTATTTGTAAAGCAAGAACAAAGCCTACATTAATGGTCTTCAACTCTGTTAAGTAAAATAAAGCTGAACCCTGGCAGAAAGAAGATACAGATCCCACCAGGCTGACAGAGAAATTGGAGCACCTTAAATTCTGACACACTCGAGTGCAGCATAGGGAGAAAGCAGAAGAGCAAATAAAAGGGAGTTCAGCCCCTAGCAAGTCACTAGCAACATGAAATATATATGATCCAGTTCTTGCAGTTCACAGCTTTCCTCGCAAATCCTCCATTTTAAGGCAGTAGGTGCAACTTGATCAGGAAAGCAGCAGATCATCTTTCGACTAGTTAGAAAGCATGCAGGTGTATTTTCATGAAAGCGGACATTTTGGAAGGATCCTTTTGACACTGAAAACTGCCCATCTGAGAGGGAGAGACCATGGAGGAAGGCTGTAAGACAACCCCAAGAAACTCAGAGCAGACCCTGCAGCAGGCAGGTGAAAGGATGGAAAGGACCATGGGAGGAGACCACAATTAGAAGCACTAGAGATTTGTAAGTGATGCTCTAACAATAGCTTTCTTCTAAGAAGGAAGCTCTTCCTGCTGTAGTTAATCTGTTAGTCTGAACATAAATTTAAACACTGGCGAAGGGCTGCACAAAGGACAAGCAACTCATTGGTGAACTAAAACCAACAGTTCTGAAACTCCTGCATTACCTATCCAGTAACATGCACCACGGCAGAGAGGGAACAGTCACTCCCCAAAGCAGCTGTCAGAGGTAGCTCAGTGGAGCTGCTCCAGCCTTTACATAGGGTAGCAGATGACCTAGTACATCTTTTTCAACCATGTTTTCTGTCTTCATAGTCTCTCCCCTCTCCAAGAGGTCACGCAGATGAAAACACCAATTCAACTAATGCCAGATGGGAGACAAATTAAGCCATATGAATCTTTGCTTATTATATAATTATCTTAATTTCTTGTAGAAACATGGAAATGCTTACAGTCACTGCCTGGATATTTTGTACATAAACATTTCTAGGCTGTTTATATTCTCAAGAAATTGAGCCCACATGGTTTTGACCAACTGCTCCATTACCATGTGGCACATTTATGAATAAAGAAACCCAAGGCTAAGTTGGAAACTATGCCAAGAGCTTGCAGACACCAATGTCCCTCAGGAGCCCAAAATAACACTTATGAAATGTGCTCATCAACTCACAGTTGTAGATTTACCGGATAGAAACTTAAGATTATTTGCACTCAGTGTTACACGCACCACATTATTTTCTGCCAAACTCAAGGACATTTAATTTACCTTTAATGAGCCCTAACGCATCAGCAAAGACAACAGCACTTAAGTGTTCAAGCTCATTTCGCTACTGAATCACATCAGTATGGCAATGGACAGTTTCAGCACCAAACACACCAAGCCATGTGCCAGAACCTCCACAAGTCACCTATGTAAAATCTACAGATTTTACAATCTAATCTAAACTTCATGTGTACAGGTAACAGCAGCACTGAGGAACTGTTACAGACGCAGCTCCACAAGTTAGGCTCTTACTATAAAGTCACTGGCAATTACAGATCCAGTGCATGGACACAGACTTCTGAATGAAGCCAGTTATATTGTAGGTGTCCCATTAGAAACCAGGAGCACATGCTAGAATTTGCCTAAGAATCGGTGTGAAAGATTCAGTTACAACCCCAACAATCTCCAGCAGCTTTGGTTACACTGTCAATTGTTCAAGTTTGGAAGTGCCTGTCTGACAATTCTCTTCCAAAAAGCCTAGCTCCCAAAACCTTCTTCCCACAAGAGACCTCCCCATAGAGCCCAAAAGAAGGAAAGACCACCTTCACTCCAACCATTTCTTCCCCTCGACCCACTCTCCAGCTCTCTCGACAGCAGCCCCAAGCTGCAGAACGCACACAAGGCTTCAGACCACCCAGGGTTTCTAGCAGGCAGCTGAACACATGCCTCTAAACAAGGGGCCAGACTTCTCCTCCCACAGTCATTAAGTCATTTCCACGGCCTAAAGAGAAGCTCTGCTAAATTAGAAATGTGGTGCGTACATTGGGAGCATGCGAGTCCACTTACTGCTTCCACTTGATGACCTTCCAGCAGCAGCACTGGATTAAACAGGTTACCTGCTCTGTCCTCATCCCCATGCTCTGCCTGCACAACCATTTGGACCACCATGCAGCAAAGCAGAGCAGAGGACTGATCCAACTGAAACAACCCACCTCCTCACCTCTACCCTGGTTCACTTTACTACGTGTACTCCAAAATGCTTGCACTGGCACAAGGCAGGAGGTGCTGCCGAGCAGAAGCCTAAGCAGGTAGGTTACAAAGAGCCACCAGACACAGCGGCCTCTGAGGAGCTGGTAAGTGCTAGCTATAGCCTTACCTGAAGTGTAAGGGCAGCGTATACACCTCTATGCATGTCTGAGAAAGAGTCCTTCAGTGAGCAAGCTACTGGAGCTTGGCTGGAATAGGCAGAGGATGGGTAAAGGCTTGTGTCTAACACCCATAACTACCCATCACTCAGATGGAACAGTAAAAGATAGAGCACCCCGATGTTGGCTCCCTACAGCCAGGAAAAAGATACTACAATTGCTCTGCTGAGAAAGGCAATGTCCCTGTCCCCATTACAAACCCACGAGTTCACACAGCTGAAGCAGCAGTGAAATCAGGACACGTGTCAAGGTGAAATAACGACTGCATGCGTATCTGACGAGCTGGAAAGCTTACAGGATTGTCTTGAGATTAGACCCCATGTTAATGACACCCATTTTCAGAACAGCCCCTCCAGAGGCAGTCAAATCCAGCCCTGGCACAGCCTCCAGCTGAGCAGGCTCTCCCTGAAGAAACTCAAGACTGAGTGACCTCAAACAACCCTGCTATATTTGTAAAAACGTGTGTGAGGAAATGTCCTCCAACAGCCCTGCGACTTCCATGGTCTCAGGAAGGACAGAGCATGTCTTGTCAAGGTTCCAGCCTGAACAGGGATAAGAGTTATGCTGCCAGACAAGCTCCCTAAAAGACAAGGGAAGGTAATCACCCTCTCCAAAGTAAAAAATGGAGCTCCTTTGTTAAAAACAAAGACCTAGACTCACAATCTCAGAGCCAAATGCATCCAAAGAGAAGCCATGCCTCAAGCAGGTCCAACAGCACCTCAGAAGCTGCTCACAAAGTGACATTTCAAGCTGATACAAGGCTCCCCAGGGTCTCACTTCTTTGGTTTCAGGATGCATTGCAAAAATTGGTAGATGGGCAGCAAACTCTGCAGCAGACAGAAGGCTGTGTTCCTCTGAAACTGCCTTCAGCAGCTGGCACGACATCTACAAAATCCAGTGGAGCACCAGTTAGAAAAAGTCACATATCATACACAGAGGAAGCCTGACTGGGAATGACCTCACATCCTAATTGTGAAACTGCAGCCATACATAAATGAACAGGAGACCACACTGCTGTGTGAAACAGCAGCCTTGTTCACCTCCCTGTGTGTTCCCAGTGCTGATCTAAGCCACCTGCTATATATTCCCCTGCATTAGGATGAAGCAGGTGGGCTGAGCATGGTAAACTGTTTCTCATTCCAGAAGCAGTAGTCTGTATTTACAGGTTCCTCTCATGGTACACCCTTGCAAGCAGCTGCAAGAAAGCAAATTGTACTGGCATAAAACCAAGTTTTCATGACAAGAGGTATTTCATGACAAGCTACTGCCAAGCTATGATCACACAGCCTCTATGAGAGCACCCAACAGACCAACGTGTCCAAAGATGCCAGCACCAGCAGCTCCACACGAACGACGTGCCACAGCCTCCGCAGCTGATCTCCGTGCTCCCACAGAGGATGAGCCTGGCTGGCCACAGGAGCGTGTCACTAGCTTGCCACAACAGCAGGATCACGGCACAGGGTGGTGCAGCTAGGCCCTCGGTAGACAACTCCCCCATGTCACCCACCGCAGCAGGAGCCAAAGCACGCAAGGGATCACTCACTCACACAGGGCGCGGCAGATGTGATACTTGTGGACACGTGCCTTGTTCTCAGAAGCTGAGGTATATCTGCATTAACCGCATTCCCCAGGCAGAGATTGTCCTCTAAGCAGAAAGGGGATACAGACTTATATAGACTATATATAGAGAAGGCTTCCTAAGAATCTCTCAATGGGGGTTATTCTCTGTTTCTGTATCTAGATCCAGCCTAGTGCCTGCTGGGAAACACATATCAGACAAGTGTATGCGCAAACTGCAGCTCACTTTGGCCATTAATGAGAACCCTGCACTAGAAACCCCTGAAACACAGGGCAGATTTACATTATGAGATCCATGTTTCTCCCATGACTTCATCTGCAGCCCTCTACCTGCAAGGGTAAAGATCCCTTTAGAAATCTCCCCTCTGCACATTACATTTACTTACCAGCAGCAAGGAACAC
This sequence comes from Psilopsiagon aurifrons, assembly GCA_025447955.1. NCBI lineage: Eukaryota > Metazoa > Chordata > Aves > Psittaciformes > Psittacidae > Psilopsiagon > Psilopsiagon aurifrons. The sequence continues at coordinate 56,667 of JAOEHY010005194.1, forward strand.
CTCCAAGCCCCCACACTGCAGTGCTTTTGTAGAAAAATAAAGAGCAGGGAAGGATTTTCGAACAGTCAAGTTTAACAGAGCAAAGGGATCTGATGGAAGGAGACACTGGCTTTCTGCAGAAGATTTTTAAGAGTAAATTACTTTGCTGAGCAGTGAAAACACGTTTCACTGCACCCTGCACACAGACACACAACTTGGCTTTACAGCCCTACACCTCCAAACCTCCAGCTCTCCCCAGCCCCAGTAACACACACTTAAAAAATCCATCCTGAATCACCAGGTTTGTTCTTTTTTTCCCTTCTGGAACAAAAGAAACTATCTCCCCAAGGCCCAGGAGGTTGCACACATCTTTGAGCACTGAGCAAAATGTGGCTAAATGACCATCTCCCAGCAACGGCAAAGCAGGAAACACGTCAAGTTGATCAAAACCTCCCAGCATCCAGGTGCTGATTCCTGCCCAAATAGCACACACCATTCTTGGAGGCATTTCCCAACACACTCAAAACATCTGTAAGACACTTATCCCTCCAAACCAGCACAGATCCTATGCACACAGCACACAACATCAAAGTTGATAGTTTTGCCTGCATAGAGGAGAACAAATGCCATTTTCCTTGACAACTCTTCTGAAATAAGATCTGAGCCACCATGCAGATTTCAAACTCTTTTGAAATATAAACACACACTCTTATTTTCAGTGCAAAACTTCCCAAGAACAGCCACTCAGCAGTTCAGGAAGAAAGGACTTCCATAAAGCATGCAGCTGCCAGGACCTGCACCCAAACCATGGTCACTGTAAAGGTGCAGGAGCCATCATGTACCACCCCAGGCCAGGCAAGCAGTAGCACACTTCATAGCTTGCAGACCCCTGCTCTGGTTTGTACACGAGAGTCCTCACTTAAGCAAACTGCACAGCCTACAAGCTGCTCTGATGCTTATTTTTGCTACACACTTTAAAAATCAGATTGCTTTCTCACTGGAGCGGGGCAGGTCCAACACAGGCATGCGAGCCCTTGATCAAAACACTTACTGCCCGGCAAGAAACTGCACTGGAAGCCAGACTGGCCTGCAGGCTCCCAGCTGCCACATGAGAAGGAACAAGCAGGCAATCTCAGAAGTAAGGCAGAGCTCACAGTAAGTGACATAGCCACACAAAGCGCTTCAGGAAAGGCTAAAGTGGGTCCACAGGAGGAAATGGGCTCTAGACACCAGCATGCAACAAGAGAGCCCATTGCACCCACTTTTCCAAACACAGGAGCTCATCTCCTCTTCTTCCCCAGACTCAGGCTCAGCAGGTTGGTCTGCAGACTCTCTACTACAGTTGCACTGACCCAAGGACAGGGTCTACATGTGCAGCAGTTATCAACCACCCTCAGACTTGAGAAATCCCTCCTCCAGGGCTACTGGCTGCAGCATGCCCATCATAGCTCTCTAGGCCATTCATTGTTTTAAACAAATGAGTGATTAGCAAAGATCCACTCTCTCCTTGTGAAGCTGGCTGCATGCCCTGCAAGCCTCCATATCACTGTACAGTACCATAATCCAATTTAACCTCACTATGAGAGGAGCTTCACGCTATCACATCCAATTAGACAGTTAAGCTTCTTACCATCTGCACATTAGGATCCATTTGGACTAAAACTCCCCCAGCCCTCTTTGGGAAGTGGCATTCTTCAACCAAGCAAGGACACACAGGAGGACTATAAAGGTTCATATTCGTATTGCTGGCTTATAGGGAGGTAGAAACACAAGAAAAATAAGATACAGTGACCAGTTCCTGTCCACTCGTAATTACATGCTCTCAGAGGCTCCCTGCTCCCCCTTTTGTCCCACTGCTCCCAAACTTCCCAGGGAAATGGAGCAGTTCTGAAGGAGCACTACGGGTCCAGACAATTTGCACTCTTTATTAAGTCAATAGAAAGGCAAAAGCTACTGGAGGACCTGGCAATACCGAGTTCTCTGGCAGCCAGCCACCAATTCCATAGGAAATACCCTCCCTAGAAGGTCACCATAACGGTGGCAAAATTTCTCCCAAAAGAATTGGAAAAAGCTACCCAGATGTGACGCAAATGAAGGCAGTGAGCGGGGCCAGCTTCCTGCGCGAGGCCAAAGCACGAGCTGCTCCTGCAAAAAGAAAGATTAAGGGTTGCAAGAAACATAATGGCCTCTTCTCACAGCCGAGTTGTTGCTTTGCTTTTCTTGGCAGAGAAGAGGGATGTTTTGTTGCTGGTCGATTAATTATGCAAATCATTTCATAGCTAATTTGATATAGCCAGACACTTGCCACAGATATCATCTGCCTGCTATGAGATGATGAAAGGTGGAGTATCAACAGCTCCATTCAACAGAGCTTTTATTTCCTGGATAAGCAGCTGCAGGGTCCCCTTCTGCCACACAAGGCTGCAAGAGCATGGGCCAGACCTGTCAGGGAACACAAGGGGAAGGTTCCTTGGGCACCTTCACGTGACTGAAGGCAAGGAAAGAGACCCTTCAAAAGAGCAGCTCTTTCCTTCCACTCCTAATGCCCTTCTGCACTGGGCATGTGCAGAGTGCCCAGACGAAAACCATGCACAATCCCATCCAGAGACCTTTCACTAGAGCTTTGAGATTTTAAGACTTTCAGAACTGCTCTTGACCTACACAAGCTTCACCTTACATCAGCTAAAAGATGATTCAAAATAGGTCTAACTAGAAGTTTCACTCCAACAAAACACTCAGCCTCTAAACAGAACATTATTTCCATTGAATACAAGAGTCCAAGTTATACACGGCAGTATCCTACGTGACAAACTTAGTAATCACTGTGATAGGGTCTGCATGTGGAGCACTAAGGGATCAACTGATCTTGCCTAAGTAATGTTATTTTGGTCTTGATCTCTTCTACAAAGACAAAGGAGGAGAAATAGGCTCTCTAAGAATCAAAGGATTGGTTTTAGCCACTGCAGTTTACCCCAAGTGTTTCATCTCCATTGCTCAGTTGCAGATGCTTTTCCTCATACATGTCAAATATTCAATATTGACTTAGTAATTGTTTCAAAGCCTATCCTGTGTGCTCATTTGTATTCAATTGCTTTCAGTGGTAAAATTTAGCCACTCCATGCTATTCAAAGTCAAAACAAAGCCTCCAAATAAGCACTTCTGAAACGTACCTAGTCATCTGAGTAATTAGACATTTGCCTAGTTCCAAATGTACCGAAAAGCCAGTCAGCTCCCAACAAATGTGCCAGCAGTTAACCTGAGTTATTCTCTCTTAACCATTAGAGTACAGATCAAGAGGTCAAGATACATTTAAATTGGCATCTCTCCCTTCTTGAATCAATCAGCATTTTTAACTATGTAGCATCACCTGATCATAATTACTACTCTAGCAAGTCATCCACCTTCCTCTGCCAATATAGCATGTAGATGCCATCACTCAAGCCAGGTCAGAATATGCTCTTGCTGGCCAAGAAAAGTGCCCATTCCCAGTGTAGGCACACATCCCTCATACCAAAAGACAAAGCCTCTCCCCTCTGAGCACATTCGCAGCAAACCCTCACAGAAAAGAGCCAGCAATGAACTTCACGCAGGTCACAACCCCCTCAGCATTCAGCTGGCCAACAGAACCAATAACATGTACGGGTGCAAACACGTAGAATGCTGCAATGACTCTGCCATCCTCATTGATGGTCCAGTGGTCTATTGTGGTCACAATCTCTGTGCCATTATCATTACGCGCTCACAGACCCCTCTGCAAACCACTGCAACTCATTAACCTACAGGAAACTGACAGATCAGTAGAAAATGGGAGCTGGCACAGGGAGAGCAGCACATAGCCCAGGGCATGAGCAAACTGGCAGGATCCACTCAGCTGATGTGAACCCACAGCCTCACTCCAATCAGTTTCCATCACCCTGGGGTATGTCCACACCGGACTGTTGTGAAAGGCATGGCATACTGCAAGGGCATCCCAGTACACCCAAAGCAGTAATGTCCCCGCACCAGCAACCTCCTGTTCAAGTCCAGGGGATGCATACAGATTCCCTTCACGTTTCCTCACCTAGCACTCAAGCTACAGAGACAAGCAGACATCTGAAATGCTCAGGCAATGCCCAGTCAACAACTTTGGATCTCCAATACCATCTTTTCCTAGGTTTGTTCCACAGCCTTCCTTCAAATCCCAAAGGGACACCAGGTCACACCCACTCTATGTGCAGTTCAGGCTCAATACATTCAGCTTCACTTTAAAGTTCAAAGCATAGCAGGAACTTTTTCAAGTATGTGACAATTAAGGCAGTAGCCTAAACCAAAACCTATTCTTGATGGAAGCACCAGCCCTCACCTTCTCTTGCTCCAGCAGAACCCCTTTCAACAGAACTCTTCCTCCAAGACTAGTCTTCCTCTGAGCAGCCTCCCATGGTGCTGTCTCCTCATGAGGCTCCTTCAAGATGGGATGGTGCTGCACCATGCCATTCACACCACACATTCATCAAGAGATTAGAAAGGTAAAAAAAAAAAAAATCCACAAAACACTTCAGTGTGAGGAACTGAAGGGAAAAGCGTTGATTCTCCCCAGCCATGCAGCAAGAAGATCACTCAGTTTTACAGGTGGTAGGGAGAACTTTACTTAATGTAGCCTTCCTCAAAGGAAAAGATTTCAATGTACAGAAGAAACAGCAGGAAAAGGTAGGCATCTCTCTCCTCTGGTATGTAGTGGTTACATACAAATAGTGAGAGAGTTTGAGTCACATTTCTGGGATGACTAAAAGAAAGTACTTGCATTTCAGCAGCACTATGGTCAAAACCCCTGGAGCTACATGCGCTGAAGAAAGAAATCAGAAAATCCTTTCTGCAAATGGCAGAAGATTAAGGGAGACCAGCACAACTGCAAAACACCACCGGACCTTGTGTTGCACTCAAAACATACGACTGCAGGACAACACTATAACTCTTCACTATTATTCTCCCTCAAGTTTAGACACAGCCTTTTACACAAGGGAACTTCACAGATGCGCCAAGGCAGCCTTCCAGATTTTACTGACACCCCACACAAGCTGAATGGGCTTTTAGTAAATCACCCACCGAAGAAGAGTGTGCTGAAGAGCTGTGCATTAAAGCTCTCCCTCCCACAGTCCAGTTCTTGGCCATTACCTGGGAAGAGTACACCTCACTCACATGACGACCTCCACCTCAACACTCACCTAATCTAGGGCAATGGAGGCACGGCCAGCTCCAGGCACTGTGTCCACCCAGCCCCTCCTGCTCCAGCTTCCTGTAGGAGAAACTGTTTAGAAATGGGGAAAGATTTATTGTTACAAAAAGAAAGGGAAGGAAGCAACACTCCCCAAGCATATGCCTCTCTTCCATGAATCCTCTGACTTTCTGACAAGCTTAGGCCTCTTCTCAACTAGGAGATGCCACGACAACAAAAGCCCTCAGGGGAACATGCAACTGGTTGAAATCTCTGAAGAGACCACGGCAACTCCACAGTACTTTACCACACACCAAGGCTCACTCTCTTCTACATCCTCCTCTCATGTCCCAACAGATGGCTGCCTCAACAAGCTCATTTGGAATATTGCTTTCCCCACAGAACAGTTTTCATCCCAGTCTCTCTCACTTTAATACAAATAAATGCTGTTGTGGTACAAGAAAAATCATGACAATATGAACTTTAAGTACAGAAGCAGTAGTATATCTTAAAGACACTCAAACTCCTGCCTTCTCTGACAGAGAGGTTTGTTGCAAAGACCCAATGTAGCATCACAAGACACGATGTTAAACCCTAACAGAAACAACAGAATTGAGCCTTCAAGGTCCGCACTCCCACTGCTGCTACAGAGTTCAGTTTGCCCAGCACATGCAGCATGCAGCACGCACACCTTACTGTGCAAACAGACTAACACTGATGCAGAAACTGCAACCTCAGCTGCTTCCCACTTCACTTTAGATTAACAAAAATCACTTGGCACCCACAGCCACAACTACAGACTTGCCATACACTGCACAGCACATGCAGCCCTTGCACGCTTGCCCAGTCCACATGGGTTAGCTCACATACAGCAGAGCTATGGAAAGACCGCTCATTTGGACACCAGCAGATAAGGCAGCTGTTGTTCACTCTTTCTCCTGCCTGGGCTCTAGGAGAAAAGAAAACCCAGGAATGAGCAAAGACGATGGCAAGAACAGGACTGAAACCAGAGGGACCCACACTACACACAAATTACTTCATACAAAAGGTATGCTCCTAGAAGGTCCCATTTGCCCCAGATGATGCTTAAGGCCCCAGGACATGCATTCCAAGCACTTTCAACCACCCCTGCTTCACAGCTTGCTTCAGTGACTTCAAAATTTTCCCCTCAAGCCCCAGTTCTGTCCCACCTGCCCAGATACCGACATGTCCTTGCATCACCCACATTCCTCTAGGCACCTTGACCTGTCAGAAATCTGCTGCAATTCCAATACACGGGACCCACGCTAAATGCCAAGTCCTGCACAAACGCACCCATCCTCTACCATAACAAGCCAGGGACAGGGCTCTCACACCATATTTTCTGGTCATCCACATATCTGCAAACTAGCAAGCTATGTTCTGAGCTTCTTTTCAGACCTGCAAGTATCAGCATAAATGATAATGCAGAACTAGAAGTCCTTGGCAGGGACTGACATTTGTTTCTTTGGGGCTTTTTTATTTCAGTTTAACAGCCATTGTAATGATGTTGGATGAAACGGGAACCCAAACACCTCCCTGTAGTCAAGGGGTATGGTGGAGACAGTTTTCAAAACAGCACTACAACAGGGCCGCCATGTCCTCTGCACACCAGCAGGGTCAATGCAAATCACACTGGAATCTAGCACAAAAATCAAAAAGCACCATCTGCTCCTCCAGCTCCTCCCGTACAGGCAGCTCCTTCCATGGTAGAAGGACTTCTTAGAGAGGCACATTCCCCTTGGTGCTATTCTTCTTCCAAGACCTCCTGCTGCAGATAAAGCTAAACAAGACACAAGCTGAGAAAGTTGCTGCCTGACAGATACTCCAAGGCACTGTCAGCACAGATAAGCTGTTATACATCAAAATCATCTGCAACTGCCAGACTTGGGTTTTCTTCTACCCCACACTATCTGTCTGCCCACGATGTCAAAGCACTATGACTGTGGGTAATGTTTAAGCTAAGACAGCTACCAGTCCCACGAGCAAGCTGTTAGCACTGCAAGACTGGGACACGGCCATCAAGTCCAACCTGCTATTTAGATGGAGCAGAAGACAGAGGGATTTGGGGGTGTTCATAAAGCTTGCAAAACATTACATTCCTGTGAGGTCAGCCCGATGACTCTGTTCCCTTTCTGCTTGCTTGCTGCATCCCCATTAATAGAAAGTAGCGCTTGGAAGACTCAGCTTCAGCACGTTTAAATCCTAAAAAGCCAGACTCTGAGAGCACTGATTTTGTAGAAGCTAAAAGGATCCTTCCTATGTGGGCTAAAAAAAAAAATCACATGCAAGGATCACATCCATGTGTTTATACACAGACACCAGAGGCGGGGAAAGATTCGAGACTGTGAGCGGGGGAAAAAACAGCAGAAGATAAATCTGATGCCTGCTCAGAGGCATTTACTAGGCAAGGGCCCCGTTAACAGGACACCCCACATGGGATGGTGAGGCACGGAGAGCACTAGCATGAGAAGGCGCCTGACACCCCAATCCTTGTCATCAACACATAGCCCGAGCTAGGTTTTCTGGAGGGCCGCTCAAACGCTGTGAGAACGACTCTCCACAGACCTGACAGAGGGCAGCAGCCCTCCTCAGCCCCCCTTTTCAGAGTGAGGGGTCCTTGCACTTCCCACCCACCCCAAAACCCACCGAAGGTGCGCGGGGAGCCCTGCCCACTGCTGTGGTCAAGCTGAGGGGCGGGGAGACGCCCCAAAGCGGAGGAAAGGGACTCTAACCCAGAGAGAAGAGCGGCAAAGCTGAGCGGAAAGGGGGGATTGTGGGAGCAGCCCCCGGGGCCTCACGGCTGGACGTGCGGGCCTCCGACCTGCGACCCTCGGCGTGTCAGAGAGGCCCGAGCCCAGCCCCGGGGGCTGCCGGCTGAATAGAAGGGTCCGCCCGCCGTTACCTGGGTACGCAGCTAGGACTGGAACCGTCAATCTCCCAGGTGGCGAAGAGGTTCATAGGCACGGGCCGCCCCAGGGCCCCGGTGCCGCCCGGGAAGCTGAGGCGGCTCCGCTCCGCCGCCGCCGCCGCCCCGAGAACGCTTGGGTTTAGCCGGCGAGCGCTCCTTGCCCTTCATGGCGGCGGGCGGCGGGGCCCCGGCCCTGCTCCGCCGGCGGCCTCCCCGACTGCAGACCGCCGCGCTCACGCACCCGCCGCCATCTTGGAAAGCCGCGGCCGCCGCGGGCCCCGCCCACCCTGGCGCCCATTGGTCGCTCGGCGCCAGCCCGCTGCTCTCATTGGCCAACGAGAGGGACGCCCCGCCCATTCCTGCGCTCCGCCCGTTCCGATTGGCTCAGTGCGCTGTCTTTCCGCCGGCCGGCCTCGCGCGCCCGCGAAGAGGGTGGGAGGGAGGAGCGCGCCCTCACACTCCTCCCCGCCCCGCTCGCTCATTGGGCAGTTAGAAAGGGCGCGGACTTCTGATTGGGGACTTTTGGCTGCCAATCATATCGGGAGGACTTCCCCAGCTCATTGGCTATTGGGCGGAACTGACTTCCTCCTTCTGATTGGCTCCCTTACTTGTCTGTTGCTCCGCCCCGCCCCTCCCCATTGGACGCGGGTCCCCGTCCTCCCCCTCCAATTCTCGCGATTTTCTGTAGCCCCGCCCCCTCTCCTCATTGGGCACCGCTCCGCCGCCTCGCGCCCCTCCCAAGCCCCGCCCCGTGCTTATCATTGGGCCAGAAAACTCTCCCCGGGCACCTGATTGGATGCTGTCATTCGCTTGGGGATAGGCTGCAGGTGCTATCAGTCACGGTTGCTCTGACTCTGATTGGTCACTGCGGGAAGGGGGCGGTTCCCCGGCAGGGCTCGCTGTGAGATCGGGCAGCCGGGCTCAGACCGCGCCGGGCTGCGGCACGGAGGAGTGGTGGGGTTTTGCTGTCCGCTCGTCCCTTCGCCCGCAGGGTTGAACGGGACAAACGGCACAGGGTCGGCTGCGGGTTTCGATGTGGGAGCCGGGGACGAGGTGCAGGGCGCTGCCTCGCACTGAACTGCCTCGATCCGGGCGCTCAAACCGTTCGCAGCGTTCCCCGTTATAATAGAACATGCGCTATACCGATCCGTTCCCGTTTTCACTCGGGAGCTGCAGCTCAGGAGGAGGCGAGGGATGGGAAAGGACAGGTTTGAGTTTAGCCTTGTGAAAAGACCCATAAACCATAAATAATCCCCTCGGCATTCATCAATCTCCCCCAAGCCCCAGTTCCACATGCCAGGGCTGCGCTGCAGAGCTACACGGTTGCTCTGCGTCAGAGCACATCAAGGATCGCCCCTGTGAGGGTGCTGAGGCGCTAGCACAGGGTGCCCAGAGAAGCTGTGGCTGCCCCATCCCTGCAGTGCTCAAGGCCAGGTT
>JAOEHY010005196.1:0-21156 GCA_025447955.1 Psilopsiagon aurifrons
GAGACCTCATAGCAGCCTTCCAGTGTCTGAAGGGGACCTATAGGGATGCTGGGGAGGGACTCTTCATTAGGGACTGTGGTGATAGGACAAAGGGTGACGGGTTCAAACTGAAACAGGGGAAGTTTAGATTGGATCCAAGGAGGAAGTTCTTTATTGTCTTACAGTGGTGCTGAGGCGCTGGCACAGGGTGCCCAGAGAAGCTGTGGCTTCCCCATTCCTGGTGGTGTTCAAGGCCAGGTTGGACATAGCCTTTGGTGCCATGGTTTAGTGGGAGGTGTCCCTGCCAGTGGCAGGGGGTTGGAACTGGATGAGCTTAAGGTCCTTTCCAACCCAAACTATTCTATGATTCTATGTACTTACTCCCTGGCAGCATGGTTCTTTCATTTGCATTAAATAAGGTAATGCTTGTGCATTGCCTTATTGTATCACTATTATGCTGCTAAATGAGGATGTGGGGAAGTGTCTGTTCTTGGGGGATGCTTCTTGCACTGGATAAATATTTAAGACTCACAATAATAAACCTTTTTGCTTAATTAGTGCTTAATTTATGCTGGGAATCATCCAAAGAGCAGTACCTTTGTTTCCACAGTAAGTAACTGCAATTCAGAGTGGATATGAAGTCTGATATGATAACAAAGCCCAAAGGGCTGTAAGCTTCAAAGTACAGTTTATTTGGAGTGCAAATTCCAGGTGAGGACCCCCCTGACTCTCCCAAATAAAAAGCTCAAATGCATGTGTTGGGAATGTAAGTCACAGAAGACTTTTTCCTGTGTTCTCTTGTCTGCTTTGCTGCAGTGCGTGTTTGCTATGGAAGCCTTGACAAATCTGCTATCAACCACAGAGGTTGATAGCAGATGATCTAATCAGGGCTGTTGTAAGGTCAAAATCAAGCCTTTCTGTTCTCGTGCTAGTCATTGCTCAGTAACATTATAGCAAATGTTAGGAAATTAATTTAGACTTTGATTCCAGCTTAACCCACCTGAAATGCAGCATATCCATCCTCCTGATATTTATTTGCATTTGAGGCAAAGTGATGGGAAAGAGAACAGAAGCTGACTTCTGCGTTTCAAATCTTCCAGTGAGAAAACAGCATTTCTCCCAGAGCACGGTTTTACTGGGATGGGCAGAGGTTTTCCTCCGTCTTTATTAGAAGTAGAGAGTTGAAACCCACAATACTTCCAAGGAATCCAGTTTTAAGGGTTCAAAACCATTTTATATGTCCCAGGTTTTGGGAAGACAGAATTAAGAGTGTGTTTATGTCAGACTCTCAGCTAGTGTTTCCTAAACTAGTTTGCCATTAGAGAATAGCTCAGGAAACACTAGGAGAAGCTCTTCCTTGGTTGTGAAATACAGTTTCAAATACTGCTTTCAAAACCACTTGTTTCCAGGAGGATCTCCAGGGAAGCTTTGCAACAGAAACGTTGAAATCGCTCTCAAAAGGGAATCATGAATTTTGATTGCATCTCCGTGTAACAGCTTTAAAAGCACAAAGTAGTGCAGAGCACGGATAAAGAAGACAAGCTACAAGAATCAGGCTTTTGTTAAGGGAAATATTTTCTCCTCGAACAGCTTATCCTTCCACAATGTGGGTATTATTCAAAGCCAGGCTTTCTAAATCTTCTGCTGCAAACTGCTTTGAGAACACCTGATAACGGTGCTTTGCCTAATGCGCTTTGCTAAGCCCAGGCTGCAAAACCTTTCGGTTTAACAGAAATCCCTGTGCGAGGACGCATAAGGTGCGGAATTTGCCATGAAACAAAGGAGTCGTGCTCTGGGTCGGACTTCGAAGAGCGGTTTTAGGCTGGTAAAAGAACAAGGCTTCTTATTCCTCTTTGGCACTAGATGGGGCTAAGGGACTACCCAAGAAGTGGGAAAGCAACGGCTGAGCCCTAGGACGTGGAAACTCCCAGCAATACCCCAGGAAAACAGGAAGGAAAAGCCTTGCAGAGGCAATCGATGCTGTTGAAGTCCGTTCAGTCGCTCGGCTTCGTGACAGAGGAGAAAACAGAATCTGATTCCTAAGGTGTTGGCTTGTCAGCACTCCTGAAAGGCCAGGGGCATGTTTGAAGAAGGGGTGAGGACTGAGCCCTGAGCAGCAGCACTCATGCTTTGAAAGTGTAACTCGCTTCCAAACAACTCTTGAACTGAGCCTTTCCCTGTGTGTTATGAAGGGGTCTTTCAAGGAGCAGCAACCAATGTTCCTCAGCCCCTAAACCTGGAGCATCCAGGACTGGCAGTGAGGAGCGATGTGGAAAGAGTTAGTTTTGATGGAAAGGGAAGCAGATTGCTGGGCTCTGTGTTTTCACTGCCTTATTGAGGGGATTCTTGATGTTGCTGCTTAAAGATGTGAGAGAAAATTGGCTTTTAACATACACAAGAAATTTCCTATTCAGATTGTTATTCACTGGCCTTTCACCTAATGTCCTATCGGGGTAAAAGCCCTGTTATCAGCTAAACCAGGGGAACACCATGCTTTATTCTGAAACACAATGTCCCTCGACTGTCACAGTTAAGGATCTTAACCATCCTTATCAATCCTATTACAAAGATCTACTATTGTGCCGTGTTTTGCCCATATGAATCTGTTTGTGTCTGCAAGCAAAGACTTCAGTAAGACAGAGCTGTTCTCTCCTTTGCTCTATGAGTGTGGAAACAATGAAATTGCTTCAGGCCTGATGATTTGTATGACATGAAGGACGTTTTCCTGCTGTCAAGCCTGGGCCTATCTCGAATTGCTTGAGGATGTAAACGTGAGCGAACACACCCAAAGCATTGAATTTGAATGCCTGATGTACCCAGTGAGAGATTATCTGGTCTGGTTGTATTATTGCTTGTATTTGAAATCTGGCAGCAGGGATTCTTCACTTGTTTATTGTATGAGTGCTTAAGTGTCAAATAATGGCACAGGGGTGAGGGAACATGATTGCCATTTCGTTCAGGGTGGTAGCCAGCTTCCGCTTGTGTGTTCTTGACTTTGCAACTGACCTAGGGCTCATTTTGACATGTGATTTATACCTTCTTCCTTTTGTCCAGCTTGAGTGTAAGTGGGATTGGGTTGTTTGTGTGGATCTGGAACTGCCTTTCTTTAGTGTTTATGCAAATGCTCCAGCCTTTTCCTCTCTTCATCACCAATTAGTGGGCATTTCTTTTTAATGGGCAAGGGGTGTGAAGGTGAAGGGTTCCTGCTGGAATCACACACTGGTTTGGCATTAGACAGGCAGAAGCAATATTAAAGAGAACAGCAGGAAGTCTGATGCCACCTCTCTTCCTCCCATGCAAGTTTTAATTATGGCTCTGGACCTGGCTGAGACGTGTCATTGAGCACTGTGTTAAAACAGCTTCTTTAGAACTAAAATTGGCTTCCAAGGAGGAAGCATCTGTAGCAAGATGTAGAAACTCCAATGCATTTTGTAGAAGTGATTCTGGGTGGAGGTTCAGAATTAAGCTAGACCTCATAGCAGGGCAAAGAAAGTCAACTATAAATCTCATTCTATGTGTTTATCCTTTTCTTGCTTCTGAAGAATGCTGAGAGGCAGCTCAATGAACCTCTGACTATGAGAGCTTTGTTTCATTGCACTGTGGTTTGTTTCATTGCACTGGGATAGGTGATGTTTTGGAAATGGAGAATTATTTGCTACTTATCTAAAGGAAATTTTCAACTGGAGGCCTTTGGGATGGGTGGAAAGCTTATAATTTGATCAAGCGAGGAGTGAGGCTTTGCAGTGTTCCACCTGGATGTTGCTGTGCAAAGGCTTTCTTGGTCTTTCTACCTTGTTTAGATCATAGAATCCCAGATTGGTTTGTGTTGGAAGAGATCTTAAAGCTCACCCAGCTCCAACCCCCTGCCACGGGCAGGGACACCTTCCATAGAGCAGAGTGCTCCAAGCCCCTGTGTCCAACCCGGCCTTCAGCACTGCAGGGATGGGGCAGCCACAGCTTCTCTGGGCACCGTGTGCCAGCGCCTCAGCACCCTCACAGGGAAGAGCTTCTGCCCAAGAGCTCATCTCAGTCTCCCCTTTTAAAGGCATGTGATACTTACCTTAGTAAGTACCCTTCAGTTCTCTCATCGCAAATCGCCATGTGAACCCTCATAAGAGAAGATGTGGCAAGTGACAGAGTTGGAAATAGTGCCTGGGAGTCCCCATTATCTTATTCCTCTTCTTTCGTAAGCCTTATTGTAGTGAAGCATAGAGTCACAGCTGGAATGGGAATGGAAATCTGCAGCTGCAATTGAATCTCCCTTTTCAAAGCCTTTGCAGGATTTTTTGTGCTGGTTTTGGTTGGGGTAGAGTTAATTTTCTTCACAGTAGCTATTATGGGCAGTGTTTGGGATTTGGAGGAGGAGAGAGTGAGCAAGTGGCTGTCTTTTAGTCAGGTAATGCCAAAGAGTGGCGATGAACATTTCTTTGGTGTTTGGGGTTTATGTACAAATGCCTTTAACACTCACTTCATGAAGCAGAGGTTTCGAAACAGCAGCAGGGATGCTGTTGAAACACCAGGTGAGCTTTATTCTAAAGACACTGGGGTTTTGTTTGGAACATCAGTTTGGGACATTTAAAATCATCTACTTTGAAACTTCTGAAACTCTCTCTACTGGGACTAAATTCTCTGTTATCCTCAATCCCTTTTCATGTGCTCTTGTAAAATAGAGCTTCAGTATGGGCAGGAATGGCCATGTTGAAAGCTGTCTGAAAGCTGTACACTGGCACAGCTCCCAGCATAAGATGGTTTAGAGGCAATGTCAGAGCATGCTTTGCAGTAGTTATTTCTGGGGATCATGTGAAGAAATGAGAAGTAGAGTGTAAACCAGAGCAGCCTAGAGGGTTAAGTCATAGCCTGGATCCATTCTTGGAATGGGATGTGTGGAGAGCAGAAATGCTTATGAAGCCTGCAGAGAATCACGTATCCTTTTAAACCTTCTTTTCCACACTGGCTGAGTTTAGCTCTCAGCTGTTCTCTTGCTTTCCTGTGCTACATCAGAAATAACCATTTTCTATTAACCTTTGATGGAAAAACAGAACTTGAACAGCTCCCAAAAGGTTTACTTGAGGAAAACCTGTCCTTTTAAACTTCTGAGCACGCTGAGGTCTCAAAGGCTGAACTTGAATGCTATTTTACACCTACTGACACTCAGATCCTTCTGTCTGTGTCCTACCTGAAGTCTGTTTTGGTTTGGCTTTTCAACTCAGGAAGGTTGAAGCACAGAGTCTTTGGCCTCGGGTCTGAGAGGTCCCATGCAGGGAGACAGGAAAAAACTACCTATAGCAACCCTAAATCTGTGGAAGGATAGAAATCCCATCAATGGATTGGCTTTGCTGACACCGCACTCAATCCAGTAGTAGCTGAATGCGTATCTTTAATGCAAGACCAGCTTTACAAGACAAAGCCTTTCTAAAAGAAATGGGTCTTGAAGCCTAAGTCTTGCTGGGTAACTAACCCAAGTAACACGTTACATTATTTAGATTGTATGCAATAAAGAATACCCCACTGCTCACAATAGAAGGATTTCTTCATGTCTACTCGTTTCTGCTGTAAAGTTGATGGATCTGTAATGTACTGCATAATTAAACAGTGCAGAGGTATTACTTTGGAGGAAAAGCAAGTAATGAAGAGGATATAGTGAATTTTGGTGATTAGAGATACAATTGTTTAGCCCAAGTATAGGCTGGTCTGCTCTACTGATTAAAAAATATCCAACAGAACACCATTTTGATTAAGCTCTGCATTACTCTGCTAGCAATGGATTAGGTTATTAAACCAGATTTTTTCCATTAATAAAACAAATGTTAATGCATTGTTTGATACTAATAATGAAACCATTGTAAGAAGCACAGCTACTTCCATTACCATTTTTCACCTCATTCACTACATTTCGGCAAGGCAGGGGATGAATTCAATTCTCTTTTTTTATGAAGGCGACTTGGGAAAGCAAAGCACTGCAGGAGCTGTGCTCCTGCTTAGGCTGCTTCATGTTTGCTGTGTTCTCATGGACAAAGCTGATACAAGGCCTATAGAGAGCTGAACTTTAAATACAACCCATTGAACATCGCATCACTGGCTTCATTAAATTGTATTAATTCATAGTAGAGTGAGTCAAGGAAAACCCTGCAAACGTCCTCCTGTTTCTAGGCTCTATTAGCAGGCTATAAAATGCTCTACCAGCCATCATGTTGCTGTGCAGGTAAAGATCTGCTTGTCCTACAGGTTTTACACTGCAGCTTGTATTCAGCATGACAATAAACCTTGCTTTAGAATTTACCCTGTCCACCATGGTTGGAATCTGGCTGTCTTGCATGTGCCCTGAGGTGGGCATGTACACATTGATCAGGGAATAGAGATTAGTACCTTGTCCAGCTTCTTAATTACTTGGGGTTTAATACCTTGTCCAGGTAGTCAGGAGAAGTCCTCTTAGCTCAGGAGGAAAGACTTCTGGTGTCTTCAGCAGGCCTCAAAAAGGGGAAGTAGAGGGTTTGAGTCTTTTTCCCACCTCTTTCCATCAGTTAGTTGTGCATTAATCCATTTATCCTAGGCAGTGTTGTCAGCTGGGGAGAGGACAGGAGGTAAAGCACCTGCATGCTCTTTATCCTTCCTGTCTGAAAGCTTTGTGCAGATACTTACACTGTAGATGTTATAATGCAAACCACTGCAGCTGCAGATGGAATCTGGAAATGCCAGCTTAAGAGAATGACTGGAATCCCCCCTCAGTGGTTTTGGTAATGGTGCACTTGAAACTTCCCCTACAACTGAGTTGCAGGGGCCACAGAGAGCTCTCTGAAGCTGTTAGTGCTGGTGCTCAGTACGAGATGTTGTCAGGGTCTGCTGGAGCTTTGAGAACAGGGGCATAAATAGAATGTCAGCAGCTTCAATCAGAAAGAAATGAAGTCCAAAGATGTTCCTGGGTATGTGAGGGCTGCAGCCCACAGCTGTGCCTTCTTTGTACGGAGCAGCAATTTAGTCTAAAGGACTAGAAGGGAAGCACAGTTGGTGAGTCAAAGGCAAAGATACCCATAAGCAAGCAGGTTCAAAGAAAAGTTGCTGTACTATTAAGGAGGATAGTGCTGATTTCTCTAACAGCATGATTGTATCAGTGCTAAAACAGAACAATTTACAAATGCAGCTCAAATAGTCAACAGGCTGTGATGCTCCAGAAGCCTGTACACACCTTAATTTGTCTTATCAAAGAATAATCTCTTGTGCCAAGCATTGGAAAAAGACTTGATTAAAAAAGCAATCCAAGTATGAATGCCTGAATCTGAATAATATAGAAATGTTATTTATTTCAGTGATGAGTGAATTTGGTAATGTGGCCTGTATTTAGAGTTGCATCAGTGACTCTTCTTTCAGCAGGCTTAGACACAAGTGAATCATAGAATGGTTTGGGCTGGAAAGGACCTGAAGATCATCCAGTTCCAGCCCCCTGCCATAGGCAGCAATGCCTTATACTAAACCACACCGTGCAGGACTCGTTCTAACCTGGCCTTGAACACTGCCAGAGATAGGGCATTTACCACTTCTCTGGGCACCCTGTGCCAGTGCCTCAGCACCCTCACAGGGAAGAGCTTCTGCCTTATCTCCAACCTGAACTTCCCCTGTTTCGGTTTGAACCCATCACCTCTTTCTGACCTGTCCTTGAAGACAGGTCATCTTTTCCTTCCAAGATTAATGCTCTGCTTTAGAGCAGTCTCCCGGCTCATGACACTGAACACAAACTGTAGGTTCAGCATCCTGAAGCTTTGAAAGAGAGCAGGGAGGGGCAGCAGCCTGAGGTTTTGGGGTTCAAAGGACTGCTTTACCCTCATGTGCTCTTGTGGCAGGTCGTTTGGTTCCCCATCAGCAGGTTGTGAGTAGCCAGGCTGCATTGCCTTGTGTGAGTTCCTACCAGCCAGGACATAGCATGTGAGAGCGTAGCTTTGATTTTGCCAGGGTTAACAGTTTTTATAAGAAGGATTTCAGTTAAGATAACTGATCTGCAAAGCTTTGCTTCAATAACAAATGCAGCCTTCTCCAACTCAGAAATAAACTATTTTTGTATGAATACAATTTTCCATTAAGCTGCAAGCGATTATTCCTAATGGAAAAAATAAAACCCATTATCTTAAAGGTCTTTTCCAAGCTAGTTCTTTCTATGATTCTGTCTAGAGCTGTGATACCTTCAATACAGAGTCCTGCCATTGTGGAGTAATGCTGCATGCAGATGGAATGGTTACCCTTTCATACCTGCAAATCTTCTTTATGCTCACCCATGGCTGCTATTCATGGAGAGTCATGGTCAAACACAACTCTCGTTTGGAATAATACTGTAGCAGGGGACTCCTAATCTGTCTTTTCCTGATAAATACATCGGAGTTGAATCTCTGCCCTATAATTATGTGTGACACAGTTCAGTAGCTGGAAATAAACTAAGTTTTGACTAAAAGATGAGTGTTTCTGCTAACAGTAACTGCGGTGCTTGGGCTTCTAATTCCCCTCTTGAGCAGAATATTTGTTTTTTTCTAAAACACTTCAATGGTGCTGTTTAGATTTTTATTACTCTTTCCTGTTTTGTCTCTATTCTCCAAAGTGTCTCCTATTCAACTCCTAATTGTGATTAAATTCAATAGAACTTGGCTCCTTTTGGTATTAATAGATCTCTATTGGTTCTTCCAATACTGCCCCTAATACTGTGATGGTTTGAAATTCAGCTCTTTTATGAAAGAGGGGAACATAAAGAGAATACAACTGTTGAAACCAACTGTTGGGTAAATACAACCTCCCTGCTCAGGTACAGCACATTAAATTCTGTTGCACAGGCAATTTTTTTTCACACTGAATGAGACTTGAAAACTAATTAATTGTTGAAGAGGATCAGTATTACACTCTATTACATCTGCCTTCCACTGCTGATGGACAGAAGGGTAAGATCTGCCCAAGACCTTAAGCAACACTTGCTATATTCAGGATTCCCCACTGGATCAGGCCTGCAAGGGGAGGTAGTGGAATGAGAGTGGATTTCTCACCCACTTTGACTTCTTGTGCTAAAAACAAGCCTTATCTTTTCTCTAAATGTGAGCAAAGGCATAAGAACCTCACAGTAAAAAGCATGTGAAAAGCGCCTTTCCTGCAGGATTTGGGGATGAATTCTGGATTACTTGTGTTAATGTGGGAATGAAGCCAGTGAAATCAGAGGCACAAACCATGGGTGGGTGGTGGTGGATCACTGAAAGCTTCAAGTCCTGCCTTGGAGGCATGGGTGAGCTGGCTGTCACGTCTTCTGACATAACTGGGATGTCACAGGCAGCAACAGCATTGTCCTTGAACGTTCTCAGCAGGCAAGTGCTGCCTGTGAGTCCTGTGGGCTGGACCGGTTGCTCTGCCACTTCTCAGTGTGGTGGGTAGGATTGTGCTGCCTGGGGGAGGGAATGGATGGACAAGGATGGATCTCCGGCTGATGATTCATGTCAGCTTACTAGAGCAGTCTTTCTGCTACCGTAGCCAGAAAAGAGATGCCCTTTCTTACCCTGGTGAGAAAACACCTCTTAAAATAAGACATTCGTGGTCTGCATACATCTAGTTGTTTGCTTGTTGGGCGTCAGCTCTCATTTCAGGCACTGTTTCCCACATGCTCGCTTGGCTTGTGTGACTGTTGTCTAAAGCACTTGGAAGGGCTTGATGGGCAGTTGTCCAAGAGGAGCCATATATTTCTTTGGAGATAATGTTGCCTTTGTTAACAGCAGAAAATAGTTGAGTATTTAAGGAGGGTTGGATAGAGGTCTTGCAAGGAACAATTGATTTGACGCACTGAAGGTTTGCAGATCAATTCTCAGCCTTGGGCAGCCTTACTTGACAAGCCTTGATGGCATTGTCACCAAAAGGCCTGGACTAGGATGTTTGTGTGACTTGCAGATACTTTTGATCGTTCCTTGCTTTCCATATGTGCACTTTTGGGAATCTCCTCTATCCGTGTATATCCAGGTGATTTTTGAAGCACCCTGATGTAAACTAAGCTGACATCTTTCCCCCAAGCATTCATTCCCCACCACTTCACCAGCTTCATGGGGTGCAGCATCAGCATGTTATCTGTCATGCTGTAATTGTTCCTCCATGCTTGATGCTTCTTATCATTGCTTCAGCCTTTGGCACAACACAGCCTGTATCTTTCTTCCACCTTGACAGCCAGTGTGATTTTTCACTCCCTTTGTGTGGTATGCACAGGCAGTTTGATTTTGTTCTCCTGCTCAAACAGCTGGGTTGAGCAGCCTTGTGTGACAGGCGAGGCAATGATACAGCGTCTGAGCTGAGTTTTAATCAGGCCCAAAAGATGTGATGTTTTATTAGAGCATCACAAGTAGGATCTTTCTTTATCCCTGGCTGGGTTACTTTCTGCTTTGCAGTGCTCTCTTGGTTGTAGATAGGGTATAAGTGCTGACTTCAAATACTGTCCTGGTTGTCATACTCTGTGCCTATTTGAATGCAAGCATAGTGTAGCAGACATTCAAGCTTTGTCTTCATGGAAAAAGTGTCTATCCTGATCTGATATGGGTTGATATCTGAATGAATGCAAATGGGTCTTGTCTGAGAGACCAGTGAAGCCTGTTGCTTTAATCATTTACCTGTAGTCTTGGTTTGTATTGTATAGTATACAAGAAACTGCCAGTGGTAAGACCTCCACTGGAAAGTAGCAAATACCTTTTAGGAACCGAGTACTGAAGAATAAAATGAAAACCTTTTGTGAAACCTGATTTTTTATTTTATTTTTATTTTAATTGTATTTTTATTATTTAGTGTTCTATGACACTTCAAATCCTGTAGTCTTGTCTTTCTGTTATTTTTACCTTCAGAAACATCAATCTGATTTGCCTGTCACGAGGACTTCAACAATAGCTGTGAACAACCAACCAAGCTCATGAACACTGCAGGCTGTGCTTAGGAGTTAACTGTGTGCTGCTAAATAGCTGCCCTTAGGTCTACTGAAGTCTTTCAGTCTCAGTTATATTGCTTACAGCATGTAATGGTCCTGATTGAGCATTCTAAATGGGCCCTGCGGAATATTAATGGAAGACACTCAAACTTTGAGTAGTGAAAACAAAAAAGCCCTAAACAAGTCTTCTGCTGTGATATTGCCATGAAACCTTTGGTTTGATCTTTGCTGCTGTTCTTAAAATGGTCCAGATAACAAAAATAACCCCGCAGTGGGGTTTCACACCGTCCCTGGGGCATCCTGGTTTTCTGCTGTGTGGTATAGTGTCTAAACCATGCCAGTTCTCCCTGAGCAAGTATTGTTGCGAGCTTAACGGTCAAGTTTATGATTTTATAGTACAAGAAACAGGGGTTAAACCCCGGTGTGGCCATTCTGTGCAGTGGTCCTATGGGCTTTCAAGCTAAAACTAGATGTTCAAAGAGGAAATGTTTACTTGTGTTACTTCTGGAACAGTATTTTGTGGAGCACAGAGAGAAGAATATCTGATAGAGCTGACCATGAAAGCTTCCATGTCTCCTAACTTCCCTTTCTTGTTTGTACAACTGGATCATCATTTCTGTTCCCTCTGATACTCTCTTTTGGCTGGCACTGTGGCAAAACCAGCTGAGTTGATTTGTGGAGTGAACCTGTGAACCTCGGGATGAAAAGGCATTTGTGGTCCATCCTCCAATCAGTTATCTTTATTCCAGGCTCAGAAAGTATGGTTAAACCTGTTCACGTAATTATCAAAGTATTTGCCTTTTATTTACTCTCTGATTCTTCACTGCAAGTCCCTCTACCTTATCCAGAAGGAAAAATCCTAATTTTGAATCGTTTTCATGCTTGATAGGGAAAAATTCTCTCATATTATGTTTGTTCTCTACTTTCCTGTAAGAAACTCGTTTTGGGCACTGGGCAGTTTCCATCCAAACAGTGCAGTTTCTGTCTTAGAGGTCACTTTATTTGCTACTGTGGAAACCTCCAGAATCTAACTAGAACACTGTGGAATACAGTGATTTATTTCTTGTATTATATATCTATATATTAGCTGATGAAGTTATTTGCAGCTCAGCTGTTTCCATGTGATTGCTTTCTGTTTGTTCTTTAATAGTATACAGGGAAGGAAGATACAATGTCTGTCTCGTCCTTTAAATCTCTATTCCACTGCTGTCTCATCTGTTTAATACATTTCCTATACAAACCTAGACTTACGTTTTAGGTTAATGCCAGCAAGAGCTCTGGAAGGATTTATTCTTCTGGACCCTAATGTAAAATGAGTAATGCTAGAACTGTCTCTCTTGGTAGCAGCAACACATTTTACTACTGATTGTCAGAAACAATAAAAAAGAGAATATGTTGGTAGTTTCTGTGCCTTTTGCTTCCTGGGATTTTTGTCCCGAATTAACCTCCACAAATACATTGCATGAGTAACTCTGGAGAACTTCTTGGCATGTGTGTAGCAGAAAAACAGGGAAAAGAAATCAAGTTGTTGCTACAGTTTTTTAGTAACAAGCATCAAGGAAGCAAGGCCTTCATCCCAAGACTG
The DNA here is from genome assembly GCA_025447955.1 of Psilopsiagon aurifrons. Lineage (NCBI taxonomy): Eukaryota > Metazoa > Chordata > Aves > Psittaciformes > Psittacidae > Psilopsiagon > Psilopsiagon aurifrons. Next base: position 12,483 of record JAOEHY010005196.1, read on the forward strand.
TATGTGACCTGTTGCACAGCAGGTGTCACGCATCCCACTGTATTCTTCACAGTATGTATACAGTATGTATACATACTGCCAGTATGTATACTGCGTTTGCATAGCTGTAATAAATTGCATTAAAACTCTGCCTTTAATCTGACACAGTGTGTGCTGCAGATGAGACTCAATTCAAGACTCCTTGAAGTTCTCTTTAAAAAGCTGAGATTTGTCTTATTCTGGGTCATAGCAAAATCCAAGGTCACAGGGATAAAGGTGTTCTTTTAAAGCAATGGTTCAGTAGTTGGTTCTGCATCAGCACTCATCAGAAGCAGGATTTGTTTTATTAGTTTTGCTGGTACTTTCTGCTCTAGTTAGAAAATAGACGGGCATGTCCTTACTTTATAGATACAAATACCATGAAAGCAAAATTGTTAACCATCCAAGGTTTGATTGAGTGGGCAGAGAAATCTTAAGTGCTGAGCGTACTCTATAGCTTTCTCAGTGAGAAGTTATAGAAAGTTATAAAAGGAAAAGTAATGTTTGTATTTCAAACTGAAAGAAAACCAAGTTTGATATTTGGCTGTCCCACCTTAAAGTCAGGATACTGCTGTCTCCAATGTTTTCAGGTTTAATTCACTTTTTTGTTGCAAATATTCTCTCAATGCCATAGATTCAGAGCTTTTTCTGCTCTCTTTGAAAGGAATTCCAATGAGTTACCTCTAGATTTATTGGTACAACAAAATATCCCCTGGGTTAGAAACTGCCTTTGCAAAGGAAGCCAATGGCTGAAGGTTTCTCCAAGTTTGCAGCTGAGGGGAAAACAACACCAAAACAACCTTTATTTTCAAACTGGAGTCTCTCTATTCCCTGAAGTAGTTCCTCCATTCACTGAGTTAAATTTGGAGTAATCTGGGCTGAAAACTGGCAAAATGAGTTGCTGAGGGATGTGAAAGAGCCCTTCCTTCGCTCCTGCCTTCTCTTTAATAGAGAAATCAAAGTTACAACATTTTCCTCAGCTCTAAAGAAAGTGATTCAATCAAAATCTCAGGGAAATGACCCAAAGCTTTTGAGGAGGAGCCTTGGGGGGCCCCACATGCCCGCCCCATTTTGTTGTTATTCAAAATGCTGTCATTACCTATGGCTGTGAGGAAAGGAGTGAACTAAAGGCCATGTGAAAAGAGGCTCTAGGGAAACGGATCTGGGATAAGGGACACAACACGTATCTCCTTCACCTAAAGGGATTTTCCAGTGTTTTAAGGTAGGAAACTGTTGACTTCTGATTGCTGTATTGTGGTGGTCAAGTCAATGCCGATTTGTGTTGTCTTCATAATACGTCTTATGCAGTTTGTGCCTTCATTCCTGCTCCAGGTCTCTGCTTCCTTTTGGGTCTACGCTGTTACCTGTCCTTTCCTGTTCCCTGTCTTATGCTGTGCCATGTTGGGATGGATGTGTTCAGCTACAGAAGTACAGTTTTTGGAGCAGTTTCTTTGGGTTATGTTAAACAACATGGAAGGGGTGAATGTTTGAGGAGCAGAACAGACCTGCTGTGTTATAATTTCCATGAGGTCTGGCCAAAACTGTTCCATTAAAGGTTTTCCTTTCGGCCATGTGCTCATGAAGTTGCTCTTGAACACCTTCACTGCAAAGGACGTGACAAGGATTTTACATTTGTGTTATGTTTCTTGGATTAAACTTCCTGAGGTTTCAAATCTAATATTCCACCTGTCCTTTCTATCCTTCACATGAGAAGGACGAGAGGCAATTAAAATCACTCGTGGTGTCAGGAACATGACAGGAGCTGATGTTTTCAGGCTGTTGAGGTTTCCTTGCGATGGATGGGTCTGCAGTAGTTGTCACATCTCATCTTTGTCTCCTGCAATGAACCTTGCTTTTGGAAAATGCTGTTGAGCTTCTCAAAGTGCAACATTTTAGGAGCAGCTACCGTTTTGATTTCATTCTCATCTGGAGGGAGGTACACTGCAGTGGCATGGAAATAGCCACCAGTGCAATGCAGAAAGGTAAAGAAGGGTGTTTCAGCTCAGAGTCGCTGTCAACAGTGATAGTTAGTCACATAGCTCCAAAGGAAAATCACATGTTTTCATGTTGCTGTGATTGGAAAGCAAACTGCATTGCAGTTCATTCAAGGCAGCCACCACTGTGTTGAGAAGTTCGCTGTAATGAGGCACATAGGGTAGAATCTATGTTTGTCACATCTGGGCACAGCTGGATAAGTGATTATAAAATGTGGCTGGCTTTTGCCTCAGAGTTTATAACCTAAATAAATAGGTGACCACACCACAGGGTACTTTGGGTTGAAGCGTACATCTCCAAGCTGCCCAGGAAACAGTGATGCAAAGATTGCTGAGCAAGCTGGGTACCAAAATCATTTGTAGATGTGAGTTCATGGCATGGAGTAAATAATAAGTGGGATTTGAATGAAATCCCTTGGACTTTTTTCCATCTCACGGTCATTCTGTCCTGCAACTTTAACCCTTAATTTTGTAGAACTTTAGTGAGGACTTCAAGTAGAGTTTGCAGCTTGTCAGCTCTAAAAAGGAGAACTAAACACTGGGTTTAGATTCGGCTCTGTGTTGCTTCCCTGTCATCTCTTGTTGGTGTATTAACTGTGCTTAAGATCTGGAAGAGAGATGTTTAAAATATCATGGAGGTGAAGTGTGACTTTCCATTTAGTATATAACAGAAGGAAATGAGGAGGAAGGAAAGGAAGTCTGAGATTTCTCAGCAACACAAATGGGGCGTTGGGGCTGGATTTTTGAGTCCAATTTGTTTAAAGCTTTGGTTTATTTGTTTGAAAAGTGAGCTACAAACTTTTAAAAACCTACTTCCTAAATTGGAATAATTTTGTGCTCAAATTCAGCTGAAGAATGGAGCTTGTAACAGTAAATGATGCCTCTGGGAAAGCTGGTATTACTCTTAGCAGAAGAGATTTATAGAGAGAACAATGAGTGGAGATAGATGCAGTGAATTTCATCTTTGGGAGCTACGACTGATTTATAAGTTTGGTTTTGCAGTTTGTGTTACCATCAGTACCCGAAGATTGATTTATAGTTTACCATAGTAAATACATCATCATTTAGACAAGAATTTTGTTTCTTTTTTGAAGAGGGTGAGACCTCACTGAAAGAATCAGCCACTGTTATGACTCATTTTTTCCCCTTAAATAATCAAAACAGATAAGGAAACCCCACTTAACATGTGCTTGCAGGCCAGCAGGGTCGACCTGTAGCAAATTACATCCCCGTGTAAAGGAGTGTTTCTTCTGTGGCAGCAGTCCCAACAGTGATCCTCTTCACTGGAGAGGGACACTGCATGTGAGCATCCAGGCCTCAGCCTGACACCCTCAGTACTGTGCCAGTTACCTGCAGTTATCACTGAAGATGGAAATTCAGCCTGTATGGCAGAAGGAAAAAGCCAGTTTCGTCTGATATTGAATATTGCAAAGCAGTTTAGGGTTTAGACAAGGTGTTGGATGACTGACTTGGATGCTAAGAAGAGTTGTAAGAGCTTTTGCGTATGCATCCCTATGACATACCCTGACACGTGTAAGAGCTCTACAAGTTTTGATCTAAAGAGTGGGAAGTTAAAAGCCTAGGAAAGAATTTCCTTCAGATCAAGCTTTGGACTTGGTACAGTCACAGTTTACATGTTTGGTTTTTGGAGCTAAATTCTAGCTTAGGGACTTGGGAAGCTGTGGCGGATGCGAAGGGGTGTAGCTCTACAGACAAACCTTTGGAAATCAGAGAGGAAGTTGTTTTGTCTCGTGAGGAAAGTGGCATAAAAACCAGCATGAATTTTGACTCTTTTGTTGGCTTAATATAATGAGAACTATCTAGGGGAATTACTGCTAATGCAACGTTGTACTGTAGGCAACGTGGGCTGAGGATTAAAAGCCTTGTTTTGCTCTTCAGGCAGTACCAGAGAAAGCTGTTTCTTGTAACTGGAGTTTCTCAGTGGCACGATGCTATCCCAAGATAGGCAAATAGAAATCTGAACTCTCAAGTTTTTGTTTCTTTTGTCACAGAGAGTACAGATGGATCCTCCACGTAGCCTTGTCTGAGTTGGCTCCAGCATACAAAGCCGAATACCTGCCTGAAGGACCATTAAGAGCCTTAATGAAGGCTTTAAGCACTGTGAATTCCTGCTGTAAGGCATTATCCTTCTCCATTTTTTCCCTGTCTCAGCATTTCCAGATGACATTCGTATAAAGCAACTTGTGAAAGCTGCTTCTCATAGTAATCTCTTGGTGTTTTCTGCAGCTCGAAGCCCCAGCAGAGCTTTCTGAGCAGGATGGTGTTGTGTAGTAAGAAACAGCTCTTGCCGGGTGGGCTGGAGGTGAAGTGTGGACCAGCAGCACAAAGCTGAAGTTTCTCTGGATCACCCAGTTTGCCACAGTTGGGGTCTCATTCCTTGATTAATGCCTGGCTGTTTCTTAGGTCAAAGTGACAACAGCACAGTGAACTTCAGCCTCTGTAGCTTGCTCTATGCTGCCTATGAATAATTGATAGGGTCTGCAACATAGAAACCATTAATTTTGATTTCGTTAGCTCACTAATGGGCTTGTTTCATCTTTTGCCTTTGCTGTACAAAGCAGCATTATATTTAATTAGCATTGGCTGACCTTCTTCTTTTATTTAGCTGGTTAAAAGGTTATTTAAGTCCTTAAGAAGAATTACTACATCTGTAGTTAACCTGATAATCGGTGTATTGTTGCTGGAGGTAATTGTGCTGGCTGCTATTCAGGCTCATGGAGTCTGTGCGTGTGTGCAGCTATGTGGCATACAGGTTTGTGTGGTAAGAACTAGCATCATTCTCTAGTAAAGGTTAGGTAAGGCTATAATAAAAGGAGTAACAAACCATTTAATAGCTGGTAGGTGCTTGTGAGACAGATTGGCTCTGTCAAAGGCATATCCTTTGCAGCTTCCCTAGCAAGCATTCAAGCTTTCCTTCTAAACACAATTAAGGATGTAACATAGTGAGTACTCGGGGTTCCTCCTGATGATGCTTGGCTAGGTAATTGCAGTGATTAATGGGGAAAATCCCAGTTAGCCTGACTGGTAAAAAAATGATGTCACTTTGGGCACAATTATTGCCCATAAAGGTAAAACCAACAGTCTTTGCAGAAGCTGACAGAGATAGTAGCAGACAGCTGTGTTTCTGTACCCGTGTCAGTTTAATTGTGTGTATTCATTCTTACATGTCAAGTTTGTTCTTTTATTATTTTCAGTTTGCTGATCTTGGAATGGCCTGCTGCTCCCAAACCCTGTTCTGGAAACTGAGAGTAGCAGACCTTCATTAAAACTTGATTCACAAGCAAGTTCGTGTGCTGAGCTTCAGCTCTTTTGCAGATTCCTTGGTGAAAGCCATGGGAAAACACAGGATTAAAAGCCTTCTTCAAACAGGGTTTAGACCACAGATACCTGCAATTTTTTATATGGTCTCTTTTGCATCAGCTGGAAAGAGTGGAGGTATCTTACTGCTTTGTCCGGTTCAAAAAGACTTCCTGACTTCTCTGAAGGTACTTACAGGCATGGTCCATTAGCACATATTCTGTAAGTTGCCTATATATTATCTTGCTGGATCCACACAGATCTGATAAACTTACCAGGAACTTAAATTATAATTATGTAAAACCTCCAATTATAATTATCTGAAACATACCTTTTGAATTGCTGTAATAAAGAGTTAGTATTATCACTCTGCCCTTTAGGGTTAAGTGTGCTCAGGCTATCAATCTCTTTTACTGATCACAGACTCTAACTCGATTAAGCATCTGTATTTGCAGTAGCATAAATCTGCCAGTGGTTATGTTCAGGTCTCCACCTACAAGGGGAGTTAATAGCCTTTTATGTTAGACATCCTCGAGGATACAGTGATAATGGGGTTTGAGAGAGCCATTGAGAATCTGTGGAGCAAATGGATGTGAACTGGCTCGCTTTATGTTGATAAATTTCCTTTCATTATTTTACTCAGTGTCAATAGATTGATGTGGAAAAGGTACATAAAACTTCCTCAACCTTCTGGAATCAAACGCAGCTCCCAGCCCAGCCCCTGTGTCTTAGTGTTTGTTAGTGAACTCCTTCACTGAGGTTTGTCACAGCTGTGAAAAACAAGATGGGTGTTTAAATACCTCATTTTCTTTCTTCCCTTTTCCTTCCCACATCTTCACTTGCCCATTAATTCCCATGTCATTCCAGAAAGTTCCTTGACAACAAGAATACAAATGTCACCTTACACAAGCCGGTCGCAGTTCTGCTCCTGAGGCCATGTTGCTTCATCAATGCTTTCTTTAGCAATTTGAAGGAGAATTTCTGGAAGTACAAGCAACCAAAGGAGTTCAATTAATTTATTTCTTAAATGTTATAAAATGAACCAAAAACTGCTAAGAGCTCATTTAAAATACTAATCCAAAAAGAGGAATTAATGGCTTTGGCTGACGGTTCCCAGGTCATTGTCCACCATCTACTGACAGTGTTCCAAACACTTATTGGCAACACACTGGTGTGCAGTGGGGTGGTTTCCAACATCTGAAGTATTGGGTTTGGTGTTGGCTGCGGGCAGAGCATGGTCTCAATGCAGAAGGGGTGGGTAAATGGACAGATTGTTTTGTGTAGAATATCGGGATATTTTTCCAGATAGAGCTTCCCAGTAAAATTGTGTTACAGGTACAGGTGATGCCAACTTGTCTGTTGGGATTGCAGAAGCAGAAAAGCTACTGACGTATTTGAGTTACGGGGTGGGCTGGGATATTTAACAAGGCTGTCTGTGAAAAAGCAAGTTTCTTGTTACAATTTGAAGTTGAAAGTCAAAATCTGAGGCTGATGGGTGCAGTGGAGGCAACTCAGGAATATCACCATTCCTGTTACCGCATGCTTTCTTGGACTGATCCAGGCACCTGTAAGTGTTGAGGGCGCTGCTTATGGAGAAACTAGATCACTACGCTGTAGATCTGACAGCTGAAGGAAACAAAACTCCAGAGGCAGAACTGTTGTTTGCCAAAGCACTGGAATATCTGTCATCCTTTTTGTCTGAAGGTTTAATCTCGAGGAAGAAACTTGGTCCCATCAATGCCTAAAACCTCTGCGAGGCAAAAAATATTGCAATGGGAAATACATTTTCCTGTCCGCAGTGTTTGGTGCAGCATAATTAACATGAATAATGCAAGACAATTTTCTGATAGTTATTATATTAGAGAGCTTAGCTGACTCATAACTGCCCCCATGACATAGCCCGAATGCAAATTGCTTGGCTCGAAATAGCACAGAACTGGTTTGATTAAAATGTGATACATATTTTGAATTAAAAATAATCAAGGTCTCATCAAATGACCTTAATGTCATTTCGCTCCCTCCCCCAAAGCCACCAAGGAAATCTGCATAATCATTTTCAGGCAGCTTTTTATTTCTCCCTCTGTGAATTGACAGTACCTGCCATTCTTGGGAAAACAGGGTGTCTCATTTCATACCTTTTCTGAGCTCAACTACAGTAGAATAATGAGGGTGCATTTTGGCATTGTGCTCTTTGAGAACCTGGCTCCTTTATCACAATCACAAAGATAATGCATCTCGGGCACAAATCGAATCCAACAGACACAAGACTGCAGTCCTCGCTAAGAATCAGACCAATCTCCATGTCTTTGTCCCTGCAGCCCCTCAAATCTGTGTCCAGTCACTCAGGAGTGCCTGCAAATGGCTGCAATGAGACACAGGATGAAGCATTTGTTGAACTTGTTTCAAAGGGGTTTTCTTTGTGTGTGAGCTCTTCACTTTGGCTGAAGTCTGTAAACTTTGGGCACTTGGGTCTGTTGGGAATCTCTTTGGAAAACCACACCTACGGGTGTTTTCCTTATGCAGCCATCAAACATTTCATGTAATGGGCATTGAGCTTGGGAAGGAGTAGTGCACTCATGGAAAATACAATTGACAATTAGAGAGGAGCTGTTATTACACAGACTTGCCTCAAAATATGTGATTTCAAAATCAGATTTTGCTTGTCGTCTCTCTTCAAACTGAAAATTAAATGATGCAATGAGATTCTGTTGCCCGCTATCCCACAACTGATATGGAAGTCAGACACATTTACAGATAAAAAGATTATCTAACCCATTAACTGGTAGCCCTGCAAATTGCCCTCACAGCTCCTGGGTGAAGCAGCTGGCTTTCATGTGTTCATCTGAATAGAGATTATACAAGGTACAAGCTACATGTGGTTGGCACATGAGGCCAACATGGTTTTAGTGCTTCTAAGGCATGAGTAACAGTTGGTATGGATTTGGGGCATAAAGCTGTCTAAACTTCAAAGCCCTTTCTGGTTTCAGCCAAGGTAGGTGCAGGTTCACTCAGACCTCAAAACTGGCTTGAAGGACTTAGGAGATCCCCTGCAGGTGGATCTTAACAAACATCTTTAGGGGTTATTTATGTCAGACCAGATAACTGCCTCCTTAAATCTGATTTAGGCAGCCAGACCTCATGCCAAATTTCTAGTATGGTGAAGATTTGGGCTGCTTGAAGAATAGGGTTGTAAATTAGTATCTTCAAGGGCATGTTCATGGAACTGTTGGAGCAAGTCCAGAGGAGGGTCATGAGGATGATCAGGGAACTGGAGCACCTCCCATATGAAGAGAGGCTGAGAAAGTTGGGGCTGTTCAGCCTGGAGAAGAGAAGGCTGCATGGAG
>JAOEHY010005199.1:0-10177 GCA_025447955.1 Psilopsiagon aurifrons
CCCTCCTCCCTGGCAGAGCATGAGGCTCCAAAAGTCCTTGGCCAGACCAAAATGTACTAAGCAGTAACTAAAACATTAGTGTTATCAACGCTGTTCTCAGGCCACAAGTCAAAAACACAGTGCTGCACCTAATACTAAGAAGGAGAAAAATGACTGCTACTGCTGAACCCATGACAAAGCTAAAAGAATTTTACATTCCAGATTTTTTTTTTTAAATGATACATCATAACAAAATGAAATGTTCTGTAGTGTATGAATGATGTGTTATGAAAAATACAAATCTTGTACATGAATGCTATAGTATAATGCATTTCCTGATCACAGAAACTTGATTGATTGATATAATTTATTATGTGTTAGCTGAATATGTTCTGTAAAGTGCTTGATTCACTACAGATCATATCCAGAGACAATAAATTTTGAAAAGCTCTCCTGAACCCTAGTCTCTGAGTGAATCTATATTATGACCCTAAAGAAAAGAGTACCTTCCAATTCCTGGTAATCTCTAGCCTCTCCAACCATGAAAGTTTTTCTTGGGGTTTTTTTTACAAGATTATAAAGTTCACAAAATTTGCCTTCTTTCTTGCTTAAAAATTTATATTCATGATCTCTCCATTATGCTCATCTCTCAATCAGATTCCGTACTCTAAGCTTTCTGCCTCTTTAGCAAAGATATAATAGTGATCCTAAGCAAACTTCTTTTATTTCAGCAGGTACACTGACACTTTCCTATCAAGCAATTTAAAAAAAACCCAAAGAAGCCAAAACCAACGTCATTGCTCTAGAAGAGCCTTAGAGATAAACTCAGATCATTTTTTATGAGACTTAAAATCAATAGTATTTACACTGCTAAAATAAGTCATAAAGGATACTTGTTTTGTAGTGTTTCTAGGCTTTGAAAATCTACATATTTGGTCTTGCTATCATGTTTTCAACTCTAAAGATAGCTACATCCCTAATGATAATTCTATCTGCACTCCCCCTAGATACCCCAACAGCTGGCAAAATCAACAAGGAAGAACCAAGACATGAGAGCCCTTCTGTGTGTAGTCAGAGCACTCCTCACACTTGTCACTTGCATTCAGTCAAGCTGAAAACACAATACAGACAACATTATATTGCCTGCAGTGATTCTGCATAACAGCCTAGTGCTTACTGCCTCAGTCCATAAAGAAGAAAACTTAGGCCTCCCCATCCGTCAAGCAAGATTGAACCCATTGGCATTAATCCCATACCAGTGAGCTAACTGTAAATGTGAAGCTTAGATTAAAGGTTACTCTTCGTGTCAGCCATCAATACTAAATCACTTTTCTTTTTATGACCAAAATGTCTTGCAACTGCTACCTTCTATTGTAATGATAAAGCTGTGTCCTAAAAAATGTATGAGCAGAGGAGATGGAAAATTCAAAAGCACTGAGCCTATGCAATGGAGCTCACTTTTCTACAAGAGATAAATAAATCACAGATATCTCTGTCAGAGTATGTGAAAAATTTATTTCTTCAGTTTACTTTTTCTTCACACAAAGTTCTATACATATGAAACCACATTAATGAATTAATTCTTTCTTCTACTTATTTTTAGATAGGATTGCTGATGATCCTGTACATCCAGCTATGCAAGATCTGGGATCTATTTGTGTGCAGAAAGAAATTTCAGGTTCTTTTAACAAATCCATTTAAAAGTAATTCTTAATTATGTGTACTATTTGTCTTTAAATGTTGTAAATATACATAAATTAATATAATCTTTCATCACTTAAGGAAAAAGCAGTGCTAAATCATAATCTGTTCTAGAAGAAACTGGAATCCCCCTCAGATTAAAAAAAAAAAAAATTATTACCTTTTAAGTATGTTTTGTTTTGAGTTGGTTTCTTACGTTTATAAATCCTTATAATTTTCTATTACTTTGTAACAGGAAAATACAGAAATTAAGACTCCTTTCAAAGGGAAAGCTGAAGTATTGGGTCGGAAAATGTCAATCTGTAACTTTTTCTCACTACTCTAAATTACCATTGCCCATATCCACAAATGTCTATTAATGTTTAGTTAAGGCACTGTTATAAACCATCGTTAGTACTTGCATATCGTGCCTGTAGCTTTTGTACTTCAACCTCCTGAGGAAAAGGTTGGAGCTGGGAATGTTTTGAATAAACTCCAGCAGGTGGAGATACAGAGCAGTAACAAACGATGTGCCTTCAAATAGCGCAGTCTGGTTTTCATCATCTGGGAGTTTGTGTGGTTTAAGTGACACCACTTGACAGAGAAGGATGACTGATTCAGTGCTACAACCACTGCCACCCTTAGTCTGCAGAACCAGTAGACTGCCTGGTGCCTCTGTGCTGGCAGTGCCTTTGGTTAATCACACGATGGCAGCTGGCCGGCAGGATGCTCCAGCTCAAAGCCAGCTACCCTGATTCACTGCCTTGACCTGAAGTGTCTGAAGTGTCTAGCAATACAGGAGAATAAGATCTAGCAGTAATGAAGCTTGCTGAAAACTCCTAAGGTCACCTATGTGTGCTTAGTATTTGTTTGCTCTTCTCAGCAGACCAACAAGAAAGGCAGGTTGCACAAACAACATAGAGCATTTTCTTAGAGGCAACAGAAATTTGAAAGAGAGGGAACAGGAATCTTACCTAGGAACAGGTAAATAAAGAACAGAAAAGATTTTTAAGTTATATTTGTAGTTTGCAGTAATTCAGACAGGAGTACTAATCTTACTGTCCTTTTTCTTGCTGCTCACAGTAATTCACTTCAGAAGGAGCCAAAATGAAATTTAACTCTCTCCCTCACAGGCATTGAGTCAGGACAGTTAATAGATTGTGTAACAAAAGAAGCCTCCTCAATTATGATAACACTTTCAATTTTTATTTCTTTATCCTAAAACCACTTTCTGGATTATGAGCACAACCTGGAATCTTGCATAATAGGATCTGGAAGACACATTATCCACAGCAGCAGCATTACTAACAGGGTATTTGTCTTCCCTCTGTTTCCTAACAAGCTGGTTATCACCCCCTTTTCATCACTAGGAACAAGTAATCTGATGAGGCACACATGCCAGGCATTTTTGACTCTTGGAACATTGCATGCAAAATATTGGAGACATTATGAGGGTTACAGTGTGGCCTTCGAAGTGAAAGACATGGATATCAAAAAACAATTTGTTTTCAAAATGGAAATGGTCTTCTAGATTAGGCATTTAGTACCGTTTCTGTGCTATAGATCTCTCATGTGCTCTAGCAAAGCCTCTGTACACTGCCATTCACTGGATCACACAATAATTATGGGCTTAATTGAGCAAACTAACACCAACTCCTATGTTGGAGCCTGTTTATGAGAGGTGGCTGAATCTGCTTCTTGCCAGAGGGAGCACTGCCACTTTTATGATGGGGGAGTAGAATTTGGAGGCTCTCCTGTCTCACCAATCTATTCCAGGGAGTGGATTTGGCATTGCCAGGAAAGCTTGGAATTAACAGGTCCTGTGATCTTTTGAGTGAGAGGAGCAGAACTGAGCACAGTCATCATATGACCTATCCTAGGGAGAGAGAAAGTCGCTCCAGGTTGCTGCTACATTGAAAGAGTTTTAGTTTCAAAACTTCTGTTTTTTCAGCATGTAAATTAATATCCAACTCTTATGTTTTGAGAGTGGATGAATGTTAAAAAGTGTTAAAGTTGTTCTTTACTCACTATATTTGGATTTTAGGGTTTTTTTTAACATTAAGGAAAATCTCAGTCCAGTGGGAAATTACTATGATAGACATTTTGATGGAGCAAATAAAATGTAAATTATACCAGTATCTTTCTCAAACTTATTTACTTTCATTATGATTGGTCTTCAGGTACAAGGATCAAAAAAAAAAAAAAAAAGACCACATAAATAATGTTATTCTGAGGCCATTCAACTTCATAATTCAAAGTTTAGTGTTTTGCTTCATCAGTTAACAAATATCTGGGTTTCATTTAATTTAGCATTTTAGGTTATTTCCCTAACAACACAATAATAGGAATCTGAATCGTCTATCCCTCAAATAGAAAGATTTCAGGCTACTGATCGCCTTATTCTAGCAGCTTGACAAGAATATAGGGTTTTATTCAAAGGCATAACTGCATTTTCTGAATTGTCATTTTCTATCCTTGAAGAAGTATTTACCTATAGTATTCAGATAAAGCACTGAACTACGTAACAGCAGCTACCATTATGTTCTTAAATCTTCAGGCTGATTAATAGCACATTGTCAATACTACCCTGTAAATCAGTAGGGTCTATAAAACTGGCTTTCTTTTTGAAAACATTTGATTATCTTATGCAATGATTATTAGCAATAAATGTAGTTTCTGCTGTCTCAGGAGCTTCTGTTTTTCTGAATACTTTAAATGTAGAAAGACAAATTCCTGTGATTCTACTTTGTGTTGCCTTCAGAATTGTTTGAGATAGTTAAGCCCAGCTTTTCAAAATAGACAACTTAATCCTCTTTTTGCCTGCTTTTATAGTCTGCCTTTACTGAAATTAGGTACTGTATAGCATCTCAAGTATGACACATGGCAGTCAGTACTGAAATCTATCTTCATAATAATAATATTTTTTCATATAATTTTCAACAAGCTTGAAAAACAGATAATTTTCATACTATTTTTGTTTCTGATTTGAATGATGAAAAGAACTGTATAATTCTTGTAGTAGTATAAAATTCATATAAACATTCACAAAAATATAGCAAACCAGAGATCACATCTAATGAAATAAAGCTCAAAATAGGTACATAGTTTATTTAAATTGTTACAAATACCCATAAAGTCTTCATATCCTGAAGACTCTTTTGTAATATTTTCTCTCTTACAAGAATACATTTTTGTGTGTGGTCGTTAGCACTGCAGGAGTGGAGAGAGAGCAGTGAAGGTTTGTATTGAGCCAATGCTGTACTTGCACGCAGTAGTCTAATGCTTTTTAAATAAAAGCTCCCAATACATATGTGGACAAGCAGATACTCTACACTTTGCTTATTCTACAAGTCTGTCTGTGATCATAAACTCTTGGTAAATATTTGCTCTTTGGAGATTAGATTTAACATACTTTTATTTACTTGCAATTGAAATGTTGTTTTCTTGATGACTGTTGCAGGGGCTGCTGTATTTCATCAGTGGCATAACATAATGCAAAGATAAGAGATAAATGGAAAGAAGTCTGTTGTGAATATGGCCCTGGTCTGCTCCTGAAATCAACAGTTTATGGTAGCTATATGTAGACAATTTTTCACATCTTTAACCTCATTGCAATTTGACACTATGAGATCCCAAATCTGCAATTACTTTTTTGGAGTTTCCTTTTGGGGGGCTTTTTGGGGGGCTCTCTGTGGGGTTTTTGTGGGGTTTTTTTGTGGGTTTTTGTTTATTTGTTTGCTTTAACAAATGCTGTCATTTTACAGCCTCTACCACATTTGTAAAGAACAAAAATCCCTTTCTTCTTTCCTTATATGATTTATTGACTATTATACACCCAACACTTCCAAATTACTTCCAGAGGCAATAAAGTAGAGGATAAATTCTAAGAAACAAATGTATGACTTAAATTACAGAATTCACTTGTTTATTCTAAAAACAGAATATTCAACATTAATGCTGTATTTTTCTCATGGCATTTAAGGTTTTGAGACTAAATGCAAAAAGGTCCTTTTATTCTACCATACTTCAACAGTCCAAAGGAATTAGTTTAGCATATGGGAGATATTTATGATGCAAGGAATATAACAGTCCTTCAGTAGTTCCAAGCCTGCAATGGTGATACACTTTTGCATTTACTTTCATAGCTTTGTTTACTGAGGTAAAATGAGACTAAAGCACACTGTGTTATTAAAGACATAATTGTACAATATATATACGGACCACATTCTCAGCTGTTGTAAACCAGGCTAGCTATGCTAATTGCAATACAGTTAAACTGACGCAACCAATATGGCAGCATGTTATCCATGTACACACACACAAACACATTCATCCCACACAAACCCAATTACATACATGTAGTTATGGCAAGCGATTCCAAGCAGAGCTTCTATCATCTAATTTTCCCTTTCCTCCCACTTGTGAATTCAAAATTTCCACTTCACCATCTCTACTTTCTTCTCACTTACCTTTCATTTTTCAGGATTATTTAACTGAAAAACATTATTTTCTCACTTTTCAAATAGCTAGTTTACATCTTCATCTGAATTAATTTCTCATGCTTTTTACAGCAAAAATTCAAACTCTTGTCATCTATGTCTATGATTTTGTCCTAATTCTGATATAACAACTGCATTAATTTCTTTCCAGATTTCTCTTCCAATTTAACATCAACAGTTTATTTTTATGGGAACTTAAATAAATTTTCTGCATTTTGCAAATTATTTCTGAAATACTTCCTGAACAACTACCCTGACACTCTGGGTACACAAACTGGGTACAATTAACTGGCATGAACTGAAGAATATTTTTGCATTGTGCCATAAAGGAGTCATTACTTTTCATTTGTGATTTTAATATGAAAAATGTATTTACAAATAAGTACTACAAGTATATGGAAAATCTGTATTTGATGGTCTCAAATGTATTGCATATTCTGAAATTGTTGAGTTATCAGCAGGTAGAGACAGTAGCAGAGATAAAACAATACATAAATGCTCCCTTTCTCTTCCACCTCTGGACAATACAAGTGCCATTTCAATTGCAGAATTTTTGCCTTATACAAATCTGCTGAATTACATAGGAGAGAGAAATTTATATACTTTAGTTCTGCCTGCTTATAACAGTGAATACAAAAATTCATAACTTTCCTATTCTGTGATAATTATTCTATTCATAATGTTTCTAGGAAGATCATATTTCAGCCCTGCTACCCACTCCCAGCATACTGGAGTTGAACACTAACAGGCTGAATCTTGGAATAAGCAAAACAAAGGCCATGGTAGAAAGTAGGTAGTGGAGCACAGTCTAGGCATGCAGCAAAACATATTTTCTTGATTAAAAAGATACTTTTCTCCAGCTTGTAACATTATGCACAATTTCCTTTGGAAAAAGGGGAATTTGTGAAGTTATATCTTCAGCCAAGCCACTGCTCATTTACTGACATTGAGAAATATATGGGCTAACTCTCAAAGAATAAAAAAGTTCTCACAAATGGGAAGATATATGTCTGTAATCCAACAGGATAAATTGATACAGTGATCTGGAAATGGGTAGGAATCTTGGAAGGTGCTGTCCTGGCAGAAAGCAGCAAACATTCCATATTTTTATTTCAAATTTGAGACAATTGCCATTCAGCATCAGGATCAAATTCAAAATTTAAGAAAATATTTGCCACTGCTCATGTCTCTGCTCTTAACTTTATCAATGAAAGATTTTTTTTTTTTCCAATTTTGAACTCTGTCACTTTAGTTCTGACTATTCAAATGAAAAAAAAAAAAAAAAAAAACCCCAAAAAACCCCAAACCCTTAAATTTCAAAACAAGAGTCTTTTCAACAGGACCAGGCCTTTTCAAAATATTTTTTCCAGCAGACAAATGGGTGGAAATATCAAGCTGATCTTGTGACAAACACATAATCCAAGGTGCTTTTCCTTTTAGGTAGATAGAAGTATGCCCTTCCAACATCAGTTTGTTTGAAGGTGAATTGCAAAGCCTTCAAATGGTCACTGATTTTGTTAAGAAATGTCTTATCTCCCTCTTCTATCTCTACCACACGAGATTAGCTAAAGCATTCATTTTCATAAACTACCTTTATATTTTAGCTGTATTTCTTGATTTGCCTGACACTGTCCTTAGTCTAGTGCAAGCTGAATCTCCTGACTTTTAGATCTTTTTGTAAGGCCAAATTTTCTGTTCTATCACACAAGGAGGCAATTAAATACTATAATAAGGATTTCATTACTAGTCCCACTGAACTTTCCAGCTGTACGTAGCCCAATTATTTAAAATGAGGCATGTGATTTAATTAACTTGTAGCATATTTGCACATATGGTAAATAACATTTCAGAAGTATATCTCATAAATCATATTTTAAAATGTTACTAATAGCTACTAGTAGGTAAGCAAATATAAGGAAAAGGCAAGCCAGTTCTTACAAGCATTCAAAGCCTTTCCTCCATTCTTGTTTACTTGCTCCTTCCCCCTCTTAACACTGAGCTTTGAAAAACGTAAACCCTATATTTACAGGGTGTCTTTATGTTTTGCTAAGGTGTGTAAGATTTGTTCAAGTTTCCTCTTATGTGTCCTAAAATATTTTGGTTAATGAAAGGAAACTTTGAGAAGCACATTTATGTACAAAAAAAAAAATACAAAAATAAAAGATTTTCATTAAAATTTGTAGAACTGCAATTGCAGAAGCCAGATTTTATCTGATAGCAGCTTGCGAGTTCTTTTTAATTAACTACATTAAGTAAATTGATTGCACCTTTCCTGTTTCTGTTAATTAATACGTGCTAAGAATCATTGTCAGAAGTAGGATGAACAGCACTGATGTTATCAATGTTAGAGCCACCTGTCACATCTGCCAAAAAGTAGACTGAAAGTTTCTAAAAAATAGTGAGATACATTATAATGAAGACTTAGGGGAGAGAAAAAGATGAAAATTGGCATTTTAAACTTCTGTACCAGCCCTTGCAGAATTGATGACTGCAAGTGGGTGTAGCTGTCAACTAAAATTCTCTGAATAACTCTATTACCTAGGGAAATCAGAGACTTCAGTGAGTTTATGTTTTTATCCTCCTGAAACTAATATACATACATACTCTGTCAAAGAGGTATTGGATTGTTTGCTATATGGTGTACATATATAATCCACTATACTATATATCTCTGGGTCATAAATCAGAAAAATACATACCCTTTGGGGAGGTGCATTTCTTCTTTAATTTCAACAAAAATCACATCCCAGCTCTTCCAGACCTGGGCATGCCTAGCTCAACCTCTTGGATAAGAGAAATCTCCCTGATTCCAGCAGAGCGCGTATCCCTATGATCTCACCAATTTCATTCTCCTTGCTTTAGAGATGCCACAATCACAGTGGAGTCCTACTACTCCTTCCTGCATTGCCTGTCAATCAGTTAGTCTTTGGGGAACATAAATTATTTCCATTTTTAGTTGGACAGCTGCTAGTTTGGAAGAAGAAAAAACTGCTGGGATATTATGCAGCTGTCATATATCAAACCATGATTCTTAGGGCTTATGGCAGAGTTTTCCACCCAGGATGTCCTGCTTCACATCCATATACAATCTCTCCCTTTAAAATTCAGGGCCACCATCTCTTTCCAGTCAGTCTCTCTGAATCATTTTCTCTGGCACTGGGAGGCACAAATAGGCAGGGTTTACTTTGGAATCTGTCATGACCTCAATAATGGGATACAATGTGGGAGATAGTGTTGATTTAAGAGCTTGATGAAGAATTCATGAAGACTTGATGAATCTCCTTGAATGCCAAATGTTGCACATCATATTAGGAGCAATGTCAAAAATCCACCAGGTTATGAACAATGTAGAAGAAAGGATATCAGTTGAAATTTGTCTGTGCTTTATGCACTTAACATTGTCTTTTCTCTTTGTTCCACAGTACAGTCTTTCAGAAACATACCTAACTGCCTTCTAAACTTAATCACCCCTCTAGGTGCCATTCTTTGATTCATCTTCTGTGAAATCAACCACATTCACTTCCATCTCCCTCTTCTCTGTCCTTGGGAAAAATTGATTTTTAATTTGGAGGCGAGGGCTTTTTTCTCTGTAAGGAAAGAAACAAACATCAATTTAAAATGCCTCAATCTCTTAGTCTTCATTTGGCAGTCTTGGTGCAACACTTTGTAAAAAGAAATTAACTGTCTATTTTAAGGGTCACTTGTTAATCTTTTGCACTCATATTTTTATTCACTATTCTGTCACTTAGGAGGATGGGTATTAATTTTACTTGAATTAATTTGATTGCAGCCTTCTTGACTGCATCTGAAGTATTTCCCACGCATTACTGAACCACAGCAAATCACTTTCACTCATTTCATAGAATCATAGAATAGTTAGGGCTAGAAAGGACCTTAAGATCATCTAGTAACAACCACCCTGACATGGGCAGAGACACCTCGCACTAAACCATATCACCCAAGGCTATGTCCAACCCGGCCTTGAACACTGCCAGGGATGGAGCATTCACAACTTCCCT